>JAZGTI010006353.1:0-23595 GCA_036877585.1 Botia kubotai | reverse complement strand
AGCAACTTACATTGCATTATACTATACATAGTTTCTGAGTATGTGTCCAAATCTGCTCTCAAAGGAACAGTTTCCCTTGTATCAGAAATGAGAGCAGTTTAGTTGGAAGGCATGAAATGAGCGAGTGTTTCTGGTGTGAATGAAGCATATCAGGGTTAACTTCTATCTGACTTCTATCACAATTTAATTTTCAGCATGACATGATGACCAGGTTTGAGAACTTGCATTCCAGATGTGTTTTTTTGGATTTATTATTTCACATAGTAATGTTTAGTGGTGTTGGTTTTTATGTATGTTAGATAATGTTGCATTGTGAGAACATGAATAATGCATTAATGGAAAAATGTTTTATGTTTGTCGAATGTTGGAGCGTTTATAAACTAAATACTATCTTTGTTCTGAATATTAAACTTGTGATATTTAAACAAATGTTTTGCTGTTCTGTAGAAAAGCATCAGACCGCAGGTGGTCACAACGTTTGAGCTTCCTGGATGCCATGACATGTGGACAGTTATATACTGTGAGGAGAAACCAGAAAAGGTTTGTACTCCCCTCAGTTTTCCTTATAGAATTAATTGTCAGAGATCATTAAAGTTAATTGTAAGTATGTAAAAAGCTGATGTTTAGTTGAAACACTGCCTGCTGTTTCTGTAGTCTCCAACAGAAGGCGATAGTGAAAATCCAGAGGAAGAGAAAAATGAACCCACAGTGGAAGACGACAAGAACAAACACGGCTTCCTCATTCTTAGCAGAGAGGACTCTACCATGGTACTCCCCTTCCTGTTCTCTCATTGGCTACCTTAAAATAGAAGACCAATATGAAAACACCTAGTAATTTATTAGGTAGTCTTGGCTTCACTGACCATTCACTGCCTGTGTAATCCAATTGGATTAATATCCAATCCAATCCGATTGGTCAGTTTTATCTGGGAGTATAGGCCACATGGGTATTTTTAAACAGTCTGCCTGAAAACAAAGTTGATTGTGCAACATATTCGTTTTTTGGGTGGTTCTTTGCCAGAATTGTAGTAAGGTCCAAACTTTGTCTACTGTCAAAAGTCTTCCTTTACAAGACTACAGGATTGAATTTAAGCAGGTTTTTGGGAGAGCACATTTGTTTCACTCTGACTCACTCTTGTGCTGTGTGTTCAGATCCTGCAGACAGGACAGGAGATCATGGAGCTGGACACCAGTGGTTTTGCCACGCAGGGGCCCACTGTATTCGCAGGCAACATCGGGGAAAATAAATACATCATCCAGGTGTCCCCAATGGGCATCAGACTGCTGGAGGGAGGTAAGAAACTACATTGGTGCATTCATAATTGTGAGCCTGTGATGCATGACCTGTCTCTCATTTGATTGGTCTTGTCACCTGTTGCTCACAGTGACACAACTCCACTTCATCCCCGTGGACCTTGGTTCTCCCATAGTGCACTGCTCTGTGGCCGATCCGTATGTGGTCATCATGACGGCAGAGGGTGTGGTCACCATGTTTGTTTTAAAGAGTGATTCCTATATGGGAAAGAGCCACAGACTGGCCCTGCAGAAGCCACAGATTCACACGGTCAGGAGAACTGGAGGATGTTCATTTGTTAGCATTTGTTTGCATTTTAATAATTGCATTTAAAAAACCTTTTATCATAATTCATAAAAGAATTGGTCTGACTTTCAATTTTGATTGAGAGTCAAGTCAGTTAAAATAATAAATTAGTGCTTAATTTCTATAATAATATGCCAGTTTGCAGTGTTGGTGCTGTTGGCTTGTGGTACAGACTAACACTCAATGCAACATAAAATATTTTGCTTTGATTGGCTTTTTGCTTATTGAACTTATACAAATTTTGCAGACAACAATCTTTATTGCTTCCACAGCAATCACGTGTTATCGCGTTATGTGCGTATCGTGATGTTAGCGGGATGTTCACCACAGAGAACAAGATCAACTTCCTGTCCCGAGAGGAAACTGCAGTCAGAACCCAATCAGAGACAGAGACCATCATCCAGGACATCAGGTGACCTATCACTGTCACAGCGATGTCAGCGATTGTTTTTCTCTTGTCTGCAGTCTCATGGTTTACGGTAACTTTACTTCTGCATCTGTTTATCAGTAATACTGTGGATGATGAGGAGGAGATGCTGTACGGGGAGTCAAACCCTCTGAACAGCCCCAGTAAAGAGGAGCCAAGCCGAATGAGTTCAGCTCAGACAGGAAGAGAGCAGAGTGGCCAGAGCAGACAGGAACCCTCACACTGGTGTCTGCTGGTCAGAGAGAATGGAGTCATGGAGGTACATACACACCCATTACATTAATACTAACAGATTTCCCTCATTTTATCTGCATGCATGATCTTATTTATATATTAAGATTTACCTTAATGTAACTTTTTTAGGACAGTTAACCAAAGCAATGAACTTTCTGCCATCATGTAACTTTTCTGCTGTCATGACTTCTTTATTCTGGGAAACATAAAAGAAGTTTAGTTGAATGCTTAGCATCAAGCTGTTTTATTGTGATTCAATGAAAGTGAATGGAGACTGGTGTTTTTTAAGCTCCAAAAAGCTCCACATTTAAGCTCCACATTAATAATTATTAAAAGTATTTTTCCAGTCTTTTGAAACCATACAATAACTGTGTGTAGGTTTGAGGAATTTTGTATTGTCCGTATTATTTGCTGGTTTAACACCATGTCATCTCTTAATCAGATCTACCAGCTTCCTGATTGGCGTCTAGTTTTCCTGGTGAAAAATTTCCCTGTTGGTCAGCGTGTTTTGGTTGACAGCTCTGCTAGCCAATCGGCTACTCAGGGGGAGCTCAAGAAGGAGGAAGTGACAAGGCAAGGAGAAATCCCATTGGTCAAAGAGGTTGCTCTCGTGACGTTAGGCTACAACCACAGTCGTCCTTACCTGCTGGTAGGTTTATCACAGGAACCTTCCCACTGAATAGTAAGTGAGTGATAAAGGTAACTTTTAAACCAAATTAATAAACTTCATTAAATCAATCAAATCTTAACAGGCACATGTTGATCAGGAGCTTCTAATCTATGAGGCCTTTCCATACGACCAGCAGCAAACTCAGAGTAACCTCAAAGTTCGCTTTAAGAAGGTATGCCCCAGCTACTGTTATCCTGAATAAGTGAATGATTGCTCTAATGATAAGTGCATGATTATGAGTGCTTGTTTTGTTCTCTTGCTGTCAGATGCCCCATAACATTAACTTCAGAGAGAAGAAGTCCAAACTGAGGAAGGACAAGAAGCCTGAGGGTCAGGGGGAGGAGTCTGGAGGGGTCAGGGGTCGTGTGGCCAGATTCAGATACTTTCATGACATCTCAGGATATTCTGGGGTAGGTCTCACTGTGGTTGATCTTATGTAAAAGTACAATCATCTAGCAAGCTGAGTTAACACATGACTGATTCACACAGTTTGTAACACATGTAACACTCTGAATTTAAGCAATAGCTTCTGTGTAAGGCCAAGCTTGTGCATTTTTTGGTTTATTAGGTGTTTATCTGTGGACCGTCTCCTCATTGGATGCTGGTGACCTCTCGTGGGGCGATGCGACTGCACCCCATGACAATAGATGGGGCCATTGAGTCTTTCTCTCCTTTTCATAATATCAACTGCCCCAAAGGCTTCCTCTACTTCAACAAACAGGTACAAATACTCACACACTAAATGTACACCATGTATCTGAGATTTAAAATTGGTCATTTATTTTTACTCTTAAATGTATCAGAATATTGTGAGAGGGATTTCTTGACTGGTTACACTTTTGCAGTGAATTTCTGTGTGTTTGTTCTTGCAGGGTGAACTAAGGATTAGTGTGTTACCCACCTACCTCTCTTACGATGCCCCCTGGCCTGTTCGCAAGATTCCACTCAGGTGTACAGTCCACTATGTGTCATACCATGTGGAATCCAAGGTAATGCCCATTAGTGCTGTGTGGAGAATGTGAGGATTCATGCAGTTTGAATCAGTTTTCCAATGTTATGTAAATAGGCAGATTCCACACTTTTGTACCATTTTAGTTTTTATTTATCAGTTAAATTATAAATTCCATTTAGTGCCATTTATAATTAGTCACAAAACATTCAGGATTTCATCCTCTCTCTAAACCTTACAATTAAAGGGAGTTCACTCAAAAATAGGTGAAGACTTTCATCTAATAATGAATGGATTATATTTTAGTTTGTTTTTCACAGAACAGGACTTCTCTGCTTTGATTGGCTGTTTCATGTCAAATGAGCTTTCCTGTTAGCCTACACATAGTTGTGATTCCTTTAATATCACTTATCACAAATATCTCTTGCCGTCATGTCAGTCAGTGTGAATGTGTGTGTTGCAGGTGTATGCAGTGTGCAGCAGTATTAAAGAGCAGTGCACACGGATCCCCAGAATGACAGGAGAAGAGAAAGAATACGAGACCATTGAAAGAGGTGTGAGACTGCTTCTGCTTGTGTGTGTGAACAGATGAAGTGAGTCTGGTCTGATGGGTTCTTAATAAGATCTGTTGTTGTCTCAGATGAACGCTACATACACCCTCAGCAGGATAAGTTCTCCATTCAGCTTATTTCTCCAGTCAGCTGGGAGGCCATTCCAAACACACGGTGAGAATCAACACACACACAAACACACACCTTCAAAGAACATGTCTATGTGCATTCACAGTTTGGTTCATATAGACACAATAGGGCTGCACAATATTGAAGAAATATGCGATAACTTGCTAATTAATGTAATGCGATATTGCTTTGTATGTAAAATTAAATTATTTTTAAAATGTATTTAAAAACGGACAATTATATAGGCAACATGCATGTTTCACATTCTTTCTGGAAAAGGAAAGCATGACTACAATTCTAAACATGAACAGCCATGTTTCACTGTCGTAGTAAAAAACAAAGTGAACAAAGCTACAGATGCCTCAACTGACTCAACTTCTCAGATTAGTTTCTTGATCTAATTTCTTGAGAGTGTCAGGGCTTGTTGGTCATCTTGCATACATCAAAGCACATGTTTGCACCTATGCACAAACACACACACATGTATATATCCCAAGTAACATTTGTTTTCCAGTCTCTGCATCGACCTAAAACTCTAAATGACTTTACGTAACTTTAAGTATTAAAATCATTTCATTATTGCAACCCATTGCAATATGCACATTTGCGATATATTTGCGACACATCCTGCATCCCTAATACAGAAGCTGTCAATGCATTTTATAGACTAATGTAAATTATGTAAAGACTGTAAATTATAGTGATTTGACCACACCACAAATCAGTTCCTAAAACTCCCGCAATTATAAACAATTCACCTTTTAATATCGTTCACTAATGTTAGTAACCTATAATAGAATATATCAGCTTATTGTTATTGCTAAATAAATTCTGACAGGTTGATAAGGTCTTGTATCACACTGAAGGGGTTTATTTATTGTAACAACAGGCTGGATGTATTATCCTGCTTGTTACAGTTCACTATCCTAACAGTATGGTGTTTAGAGTTGTCAAGAAACATTTTGGATTAACTTGTGGATTAATACAGAACTCAAATGGTGTGCAGTGACAGGTGTGCATATATCACCCAGAACTTGTTTTATAATGCTTCTACAATGTGTTGCATATAAACACCTGTTCATTTATATTTTATTATTGTATCTTATCATTCTGCTTCTCCTAACTAGTGATCCTAAAATAATAACATTCAGTATCATGCTATTGTTAGGATTGACCTGGAGGAGTGGGAGCATGTGACATGTATGAAGACTGTGGCTCTGAAGAGTCAGGAAACAGTGTCAGGACTGAAGGGATATGTGGCCGTGGGCACCTGCCTCATGCAGGGAGAGGAGGTCACCTGTAGAGGCAGAGTGAGTCACTTCTCAAATACTCAGCAGATCTTACCTCACACACACAGGGCTTTACTGGGTCAGAAATGGGTGGGAGCTTACATACTCGATCATCCACACCAGCAGAGGTGGTTGATTGAATAAATGCAATGAATGAATGCTGTTTTGTCTCCACATCAAACATGTGATCTGGGGTTGTTGTCAGATCTTGATTCTGGATGTGATTGAGGTGGTTCCAGAGCCAGGTCAGCCTCTCACCAAGAATAAGTTTAAAGTGCTGTATGAGAAAGAACAGAAGGGGCCAGTGACTGCTCTCTGTCACTGCAGTGGATACCTGGTGTCTGCCATTGGACAGAAGGTAAATACATACTGTCTTAATCAGTTAATGGTAAATGAGACTTTCATTTTCCTATGTAATAAAGTACATGTACAATGTGTTTCAATAAATGTGTAATCGAAATATAGACTTTATTACCAATTTTAATGCCTAGTTACTTTTCACTCACTCTGTATTTACACAATTATAAATATGACAGAAATGTGTGCAATGTGTTAAATAATGGTTAACTAAGTAGGGGATAAGTAATGATTTACTAAGTAATGGATCATCTACACCAGCTTATTGTTATTGCTAAATAAATTCTGACAGGTTGATAAGGTCTTGTATCGCACTGAAGGGGTTTATTTGTTGTAACAACAGTCTGGATGTATTATCCTGCTTGTTACAGGCTACTTGCCACATGAATAAATAACTCGACAAAATATTGATTTGAAATATTTATTAGCTTATTTGTTACAAATTCAAACATGGCATGACAAGAGATAGCAGAGTGATACAGTGAATATATAAGTAGTACCGGACAAGATGACTTGGTATGTACCCGGATGAGAGCTGTGTTATCAGTTTAGCGGTTGTTACAACTAACCTTGGAATGTCATGACTGACCAATTAGAATCAAGTATTTCAGAGAGCTGTGTAGTAATAGTTAATATCTAACCAATAATATCTTTTATACTTGTTAATATCATAAGCTAACATTGACGGCTAGTAATTACATTTGTAATTAGAAAAGCATATTTCCGGTCATGATTTGGTTATGATGATTTATATCGGTGTATTGCGTGTGCAGATCTTTTTATGGAGTCTGAGGGATAATGATCTGACTGGCATGGCCTTCATCGACACTCAGCTCTACATCCACCAGATGTACAGCATCAAGAACTTCATCCTGGCTGCTGATGTCATGAAGAGCATCTCTCTGCTGCGCTACCAGGAGGAGAGCAAGACGCTATCACTCGTCAGCCGGGTACCACCTGCAGTCCAGAATCTGCTGTCACATCATTATTGTCTTTCACATGGGTAGAAGTTTATATTGCTCCATGGTTTTTCTGGTTTTCTCCATTAGGATGCAAAGCCCCTGGAGGTTTACAGCACTGAGTTCATGGTAGACAATAACCAGCTTGGATTTCTGGGTATGTGTCTATATGTATTATACAATAGTTTGTTTTAGACATTAATAATTTGATGTTTAAATACTTTAAACCCTCTTTTAGTTTCAGACAGAGACAAAAACCTGCTGGTCTATATGTACCTGCCAGAAGGTATTTGATCTGTTTGATTCTTTTAGTAATACTCTAGAGCTTGTAGAAGGTCTTTTCCAGTGACCAGCATCACAACCTTTACTCCACTGTTTTTAGCTAAGGAGAGTTTTGGGGGCATGCGCTTGCTGCGTAGAGCAGATTTTAATGTGGGCGCTCATGTGAACGCCTTCTGGAGAATGCCCTGCCGCGGCACGATGGATACAGCCAGCAAGAAGGCCCTCACCTGGGACAACAAACACATCACCTGGTTCGGTGAGTCTTGCACAGTGTTTAGCGGTTACATTGAGCAGATATTCCAAATGAACAGACTACTCTGAGTTTTATCCAGACAAGCACCACTACAATCAAAAACATGTATTAAAAACATGTATTCTATGTATTTAAAATACGTAGAATACATGGTATTATTGCAAACTCTATAAAATGTACATTAGCATCACTGACTTAATTGTATGTATGATTGTATTAGGACTGTTAACCAATAGCTGATTATTGACTGCTTAGTATTAGTTTAATAATGTGATCTGAAAGAACATGGACAGTCATATGGCAGCCATACACCATTGAGGCATCAGTGTTTCACCAGCCCAAAATGAGGTGAACCAATTTAATTGAAACCTGGAGAGAAACCTGGAGTGGTTTGATTTTGTATCTGTGCAGCTACATTGGATGGAGGGGTTGGGCTACTGCTGCCTATGCAGGAGAAGACATACCGCAGACTGCTGATGTTGCAGAACGCTCTTACCACCATGCTGCCTCACCACGCTGGACTCAACCCAAAAGCTTTTAGGTACTGACATTTTCCAAATTGCACCCACAACCAGAATTACAACCTTTAATATGTCAGCTGTATGACAGAAGACCCTGCTCCTCAATTAAAGGAGGTTTTTTGCTTTAGAACTAATATGCATATTGACTGAACCAACCTGAAAATGTTGGTTTGTTATTCAGCATGTTGTGAATTTAATGCTCAGGTTGATTAAAAAGGAAAGAAAAGGAAGGAAGAGATCCCCCAAAACCAAAACTTTGTATCAGTATTTCCTCCTCACTTTTCTATCAGAATGCTGCACTATGATCGGCGGACATTGCAGAACGCAGTCAAGAACATTCTAGATGGAGAGCTGTTAAACAAGTACCTGTATCTCAGCACCATGGAGCGAAGTGAACTTGCCAAGAAAATCGGCACAACACCAGACATTGTGAGTGCTAGACATTATGTCAGAGCTGAGAGAGAAACACTCATTTGGCCAAGATCTGAGAACAACACAATTACAAACGTAGATTTATTTTTAGCAATAATTATTTTATATATTTAAGCTTTGTTTATATATTTAAGCTATATTTAAACTCCACAGCTTTTCTCAGCTACTAAGGCAGTTAATTATCATATTATTGGTTTGCATTTGACCTGTTGTGACCACAATATCCATAATAATATATAATACAGTGGCCTTATAAATATTGGGACAATAAGGAAACAATTGCTCTGTTTGCTATGGCGGCAACAAACCATTTATGATTAAAAGATAAATAAAGGGAAAATGTATTTTGTTATTTGGCTGTTTCAACACATTAATGTTTTACCCATGTAAAAGAACAGCTCTCTATCTACTGTGAGCCTAGATATTGTGGTAATTGGCTCACAGTTGCGTTTCTAACTGATCAGCTGTGTCCTGTTGCATTATTTGTTCACACATTAAAAGCAGGGAACACACATCACACATAAGCCAAAATGAAGATGAGAGCTGACTCTGACAGAAAAATAGTGAAAAATGTCCAAAAATGTGACGTTCTATACATTAGACTCTTAGAATCTATTCGAATCTTTTCTTTATTGTCCCAATGCTTAATGAAGGGCATTGTATGTGCTTCCAGTCTGTTCAAGAGAACATCTGTATTTCTGTTTCAGATCATGGAGGATCTTCTGGAGATTGACAGAGTAACTGCTCACTTCTGAAGAGCTTGTCGTCTCACTTTGAATGTTTGTGTGAGATTTTCCTGTTCCTGTTTTGTCACTTTTTGATAGAAAAGCATAAACAGAAACTTGTAATACTGTTTTTTGTCATAACAGAAAAACTACAGTAATACAGTAACTTGTTTCATATATTTTGTAGGGAAAAATGTGTGATATTGATTTGAGACTGTAAATGTTGAAAATCATCACAATAAAAAATACAATTGTAGCCTCTTCAAATTATTTATATTCAAAAAACATTCCCAAAATTGTTGAAGACTACGCCTTCTATTCTAAAATCCATCTTAAAACACAACTGTAGAGCTTTACAGCACAAAGTCAGTGCCTAACTTGATAGTTTCACTTTAGCTACATGAAATTTTAAACTAGTTAATACTACACCATTTCAAACTAGTTACTGCAGTAAAATACTTGGCTGGTTTAAAACAATTTGGTTAAAATTTCTATTATTATTTTATTTCTTTTATTGTCTTTGCAGTAAAAATACATCTGCTGTTGAGTTTCATAGTAAAACCTTTTACCTAAATTGTGCATTTTGGAGATCTGAGATCTGTTGTGAAAATCAACGATTTTATATCGCAGCATTAAACTGTTTATTATTGTTGTGGTGATGGAATCTATGACTGTTTTAGTGCCACATTAAAAAATGAGAATAAAGACAAAATTTGATTGTCATTCGTACAATTAAAGTAAACATTACGAGAATAAAGTAGCAATAGAAGATGAAAGTTTTGAGAATAATCTTATAAAAGGCATTTTATGAGCATAAAGTGTTTATTTAACCAATTAAAATCCCATTCAGGCACATCATGCAACAAGTACGTTGTACAGCACAGGCCCTTCATAGCCACAGTTCATCATGAAGTTCTACCTTGTGAAATTGGGCCAAGCTTGCAGCGGCTATAGGCTCAAAGTCGTACTTTCTGGACGAATGAAAAAAGGTTTAATGGTTTATCTAAAGTAGTTTAATTCATCATTTCAGTAATGTTCTCAGTTCAACACAATTAAGCTCTATGAAAGCAGACTTTCTTTGCTCTATGGCAAAGCAGACCATTTCTCGGCTGCATTTCTCAAAAGCTTTGTAAGCCTAAATATATCATAGTATTAACTGGCATCAATGGTTTCTATGATTAACTTCTCACAATGCTTTTGAGAATTGCAGCCCAGGCTGGCTTAAAAGTTCCCCATTCAAATCTTTGCATGGACATCACGTGAAAGTTATCAGGTTTGGCAGTTATCTGCCATTGGCTCCTGAATATAGGTGGTTAATCTTGACTGTGTCTATGTGCTTTAACACATTTTTATGCACGTACAACATAGAAACATATTTGATTGTAGTCAACCACAAACAGTAACTAATAACTGATAAATGTGAAACCCACCTCTTTAATTTCATGCAAGGCAATGTTACATACCTAACAAAAATCAGGTGAGACCAATATACAGAGACCTGAAGTGACAGAGGTTTAAAATTAGGATCTCTGGCAGCTGCACTGGCTTGATTAATTTGGCTATTGTTTCACAGTTGTAGTCTTGTGGTGTTAGAAATTGTGTTTTTTAATAACCAACATCAATGCCGATATTCGTTCGGCTGCTACTGATGTTTTGTGCCACATACAAATCTCTCTGATTTGTAAAAATGTTTTTACAAGAAATTTCTGTTCGAGAAAATAAGTCTAATTTCTAAGTTTAACTTGCTGAAAACTCCTATGATAATTTTTTTTATACTTTTACCCAATAACAAATAATCTTTTTGTAAGTGAAGTAGTTCATAATTTATTTTGAATTGGACATAAATGATTAGAAAGTTTTTAGAGTAATTTAATGCAATATTTTAAAGTAATTTGTTGATGGGTCTAACATTACAGTTAGACATGAACAGTATTTCTGCCTTATTTATGTGACTATAACTGTGATCTTCACCCTGCAGAAGTGCTCAACATCCTCTGCTAGTATCCTCATCTTCCTCCTCCTCTCTCTCTCTAGGCTCAGACCCCACCACAAATAACACACTAACCGAGATGCCCATAAACAGCTTCCTGAAGATCCTGTGACTCCTTCCACCTCTAGAGGAAGAAAATATAAATCTGTTTCTATAAAGATGCTCTTGAACAACAAAAAAGCAAGAAAAGATCCAGAAATACAGTATGACTGACTGACATCTAACAGAGCCAAATGACAATGGCACAACCCTAACTGAAGCAGAAGAAAGTCTGATTTGTTTCTTGCAAATTTACTAATTATTTTAAGGCTTTCGGCTCACTCGTATTTCCACCCTCAATCAGGATTGTCATCAGGGCAAAACCAGGAAACATGATCTGGGGCCCAGTATGATCTGATGACCAGGAGCCCATTAAGGCTCCCCGTTGCATTGGCCTACTTATTAAGCCCATTCATTAAAATATTGTCCTTGGCCCTGTAAATCTTACTGACAGCACTGCTCTCAAAGAACATGTTTTGAGCAACTTAAGAACTTGTTTTTTTGGTCAATATCCTTTGGAAAGAAATTCATAAAAACTGCACCCACCGCAAGGTCTATTAAAAAGAAAAGTTCACTCTTTTACTGTAAACATGACAAATGCCAGCTTGTAAAAATAGCCAAGAGATGATTTGTGAGAGGGTCATCAAGGTACAAACAAAGCAGTACCATGGTACCTTTTGTTAGTGCACTACAGTTACTGTTTTTTATAAGAATACCTAAAAATAATTTAGTACAAAAGGTTCTGAGAGCTATGCATACTATTTAAGATGGTAACTATGTGGTAACTATGGCTATGGTTACCATGGTAAATTGTTGGCTAAGATTTAGGGTTATCTAAGAGTAAGTGATTATACAAGAGGTAATCTCACCTATATCCATGTTTCGATACAGCATTTATACAGACTTACAGTGTTAAAATGTATGGTATGTTTTAGACATTCTCTAGGCACTGGTTCAGGATCAGTTCTGCCTTTGCACACTGGACATTGACGTGAGTCCAACAGCTCGAGCATATAATCATTTCTTATTCGGCAGGTCAGTTTACTAACAACACTAAACAGATTCCTTGCGGATGGTTTATTGATAAATCTCCAGCCATGTGTACACACCACAACGCTGCCTGATAATCTCATGAATGACTCGGTGTGGATTTACAAGCTCCTCCTCACGCTTCAAGATCAAACACGCAAGTGCACTGCTGAAATGACGCCATCGCTCATGTGACCATGGTCTGTCATATAAATCATTCTTAAATATTAAATAATTATTTTAAAAAAAGCTATGGAATTCACTAAGATATTAATATGAATAATAACAACCCTAACACGTTAGGGTTGCAAAAGTATTCACATATGTACAAATTTAGGGTCGTATGTCTTTATTTAAAGAGACAGTATACATTATAAATCAAGACATGAGGAAATACAGGAAGTCTCCTATAAAAACTTAAAGTACAACTGTCCAGAGTTTTTATATTTTTAATCCAGGAACTTTTAATTTAATTTTTTCTTTAATTTAGTTTTCCTTTTTTCCTGCAGTGTTTCAATGTATTGATGAAATTCAGATTTTTTTAACTACAAAATGTACGGATAAAATTAATATTTGCCTCATCAGCACTGTAAAATCAGCGTCTTCTGTAGCTCCTTGGATATAGCCCCCAACCAAAACACACAATTTGTTTGTATATTGCAGTGACGAGCTGCTTAATCCCTTGACACTGGGAGGCAGATGGTATGATCATGATATTTCATCAGATTACATCACAATGCTACGGTTCTTTAGTCTCAACGGGAGAAGGGGGCGAATAAATAACGTTTGCCGCACAAACCCAATCTGTTTTTCTCTGTACCACCAGTACAGTAACTGTATTATTTGATAAACTGATAAAACCGTAGTTTTTAATATTGACGCAGCAATATTTTTATTTTTTTTTATTATTGATAATAATATTTTTTGGTATACTAATTATAGAATCTAGAATAGATCGTGTAGTAATATTAACTATAAACAGTGTGATTATATTCTCCCGGAAGTGGATGGAGTCTCGCTGGTGCTGCGGTCTTGTGTTTCCTGTTTACGGGCGGGAAGAGTGAACCTGCACCTCGATCCATCCTACATTACAGCTCTTTTCATCGCGTCTTTCACTGCACTGGGGTCTTCACTGTTTTTAAGTTCATCTGTTTATTCTTATCAAACGCGTTCTGCAGGCCGCCGGGTTTTTTAAAGGTTTAATGGAGGAGCCTGCAGACTCCGGCGGTGGTGCGGCAGCAGAGGGCCCCGCGGTGCGGGTGACGGAGATTCGCTGTCCCGCAGGAATGCGTCCTCTGCGACTGCTTGAGTGGAAGGTAAAACCCGGAGCTCTGGTAAACGTGGACTCCGTCCTCGCCGTATGTGCACCTGTTCCTAACGAAGGCGAGCCCAGAGCGCCCGAGAGGAAGCTCAAGTCGGACCGCGCTGGAACTGTGCGGGAGCTGTGCTGTCAACTCGGACAGGTCATCGTGCCTGGGTAAGACACGCTGTCATGATGTGCTTATGAACACACTCAGCTTCACTGACCGATACACTGCAGGGTCATTGATTAACTTTTTGCATTTGCAGACTTTGTGGGTTTAAAGGGTGTTTAGCTGAACGTGCCCGCGCTAGGCTAATGACTCGTGCCTACTGTACGAGCGCTTACGCTAAGCTCGTGACAGCAACAATACACATATTGCCCGTCCAGTATTAATACGATAAATAACATGAAACGTCTCTGTTGCGTCATCGCTGAATAAGTGTTTTAATAGTCTATAGGCTGTTTCAGTGACGGTGCTCTAGGCTCCGTAAACAGCTAAAAACCCTTGGGGGAGAGGCCCGCCTTTTTGTAACCAATCAGATACACACTCTATCTGTCAATCAATGTGCACTATTCGGTTTGCTAACGTTTGGTTGGCTGACATGCCTGTGGAGGGCGGGTTTTTGGAGAGGAGGCGTGCTGTTCAAGGGCTCTTGGTCTAATTAGGAAAAAAACATTTTTGGCGAAATTACTAATATAATCCAATAAAGAGCTTCAGATAATAATAACGACAATAGTAGTAACACGACAAAAACTTTAACAAAAAATAAAGCTTTATTTTTTTAAATAAAGCTGATATCGCTTACAGCATCTTTAACGGATTTATCACCACAAGCCCAGCTTAAGTTCTCAACAGAATTGCTTGTAAACAATAATAAAGTCTCTTATATTTCACTTTGTTTTCATTTTATATTGCCCTCTGTAAAGTACTTGCAAGGGCACTTTAAGGGTTGGGATAATATGGTCACTGACACAAAGGGACCACCAATTGCCCTCTTGCCTGTTGAACATGTCACTTGCCTTGTTTTCATTGACTGTGTAGTGTTTTCATGTCTTGCAAATATAAACATTTTGTTTCCTCTGCTGTTTAATCCATAAGGCAGGGGTCTTCAGTTCTGCTCCTATAGAGCCACTGCAAAAATTATCTCCAACCTTAGTGAAACATCAGGTCAACCAGCAAGTCAGACTTTGGAACAGTTTGATTAGGGCTGGATGTCTTCTCTACAGGACAATGAGTTATTAGGAGAATGATTGAAAACGTTTGCCATAACATACAAGAGGCTGTGCTAACACTATATTAACAATACAGCGCCCTCGAGCATCTTGTTGCATTTATAAAGGAGTTACTATATAATCAAAATGTTTCCATTACACTTTTTGCTTAGTAAGCAATTTGTTGTGCTAGCAGATATAGTTTCTGATATGAAAACTCTTTGGGTGTAAGTAGTGATGTGATAAATAGGTGTTTCGGCTGGAACCTTTAATTGACCATTCAGGAATGGAACAGTTAATTTAGTTAAACATCACAAATTCTGTTTAATTGAATTTGACATCAAGGTAAAGTTAAGATTACCTTACTGTATTTTGGGTGGATAACACAGATTATGTTTTGTATTTTGAATTGCTAGATTGCTTTGTGCTAGTCTTGGAAGCTTAAATCAGTAAGTGTGAGTGCAGGTCAGCGGGGGAGGGGCGGTTGACAATTGCATTCAGGCTCGATACAAGACAACCGTGCCTATTGTGAAAACACCCTTAGAATGGGTCAGAAATTTCTAAGCAATTTCTAGTGCCATGAAAAGTGTGTTTATACCTATGATGGTGTTACGTTATAGCTGTTTTTTATGGTTGGGCTAGCAAAAATATTGCCATGGCTAAGAACACATCTGAACAGAAAAGCCTATTAAAAAAACATTGTTGAGATGTATTCTCAAGCTTTAAGGGAAAAATTATGTTACGTTTTTGTGTTTGCGATTTACAGCTGCCCAAAATCAGGTTTAATGCAGATATATGAAGTATTAAACTCTTTGTGATTCGTGTTGTGGGATTCATGTAATTTTTGATTGTTTTGGCAGTCTTTAGCAGTAGAGGGCACCACATGCATTAGAGATTGTTCAAAGTAGGGCTTCAAAACTAAAGCCCTGAAAGGTTTGTCCTGCATAGTGTAGGTCCAGCCTTGCCCCAACACACTTTTTAAGTCTTGAAGCCTGTACTTTAGCTGACTCTGCAGGACCATGGACCTCTGTGACTTTGGCACCTCTGGTTTAAAGTTTCTCAAATGTCCTTCTCAGCTGACAATGAACATGTTTATGATCGTCAAAGAGCAGTTTAGACATATGACATCATCATATGTGAAATGTGTTTATCTTTATGCATTCTTGTCTCAATAACAGGGGAGTTATAGCAAAAGTGGAAGAATGCAGCCATCCCATAGTGATGAAGGGCCTCTGTGCAGAATGTGGCCAGGACTTAACTCAGTGAGTCAACATGCTCTATATGCTGTACTTTTTATTCTGCTATCAGACTCCAGTTAAGAATTGTATTCCAGTTACCTGTCAAAGTAAAATAACATTGTAATAGTTGGTTGAGAGCTATACTGTGCAGTCTTTAACTAGATTTCTCAGTTGTTTAAAGTTATGATCATGTACTTGGGGAACTAGCTGGTGCTGATGATGTTGTTGCACCTGGGTTTTCTTATTTTCCAGGCTACAGAGCAAGAATGGAAAGCAGCAGGCTCCTATCTCTACAGCGACCGTTTCCATGGTGCACAGTGTTCCAGAACTGATGGTCAGCTCAGAGGTGAGAGCTGCCAGATCGGCGCCGCAGTGGAATAGTTCACTCACAAGTGAAATTTCTGTCATCATTTATTAACCTCATGTAGGATCACACCTGTATGACCTTATAGGGGGTTAGCAATTAATCGTTATCGATTTCCAGTTTTCATATGGGTCTTATGGTTTTGTCATTTTTTGTGAACTATTCCATAAAGAGTGAAAATTCTGAAGATTAGACAAAGTTTCTTTCTATTTTTAGTGTTGCTGCATGTTCTACAGTGACGTTTTATTGGATGTCCTGTTATTGTGCAATTACAGATAGTTATAAAGTGTTTGTATCAAGTAAATTCCAAGAAGGACTTTAAATAGGTGGCTATACACAAACACTCAGATGACTGATGGTATCATTATATCTGATCATTAGTTTCCAGCACAGAAGCTCAGTTCTTTTGTTCTTGTTTTTCTGTGAGAAGCAAGCAGAGCAGCTTGGCCGAGAGGACCAGCAAAGACTTCACAGGAACAGGAAGTTAGTGCTGATGGTGGATCTGGACCAGACGCTGATCCACACCACTGAACAGCCTTGTCAGCGCATGTCCAACAAGGTAACAGTAGTAAGAAATATCACTAGTTTTTAAAGGATGCTAACATTGTTCTTGGCATTTGTTTGGCTTTATAACTACTGTTGTCTTTGCTGTRKTTTAAGTTGTTAAGTTGTTGTAGGTTTTTGGTGGTTGATACCGATAAATAGAGAGTAGGCCGGCTGACAATGTACATTTATTTCATTCACTACTTACTCCAAATACAGAAATTGTTTGGTACCAGTTAACAGATCGTCCAAACAGACCATTATCGGCTGATGCTCATAGTTTTAAAATCACCAAATATTGGCTGGTTAATCATCCTGGCCAATATATTGGTTTATCAATAATTTTCATATCTTACTTTCTCAGTACAAAATAATAGCATGTGTAAAGTAGTAAAAAAAACTATTGTTACTGACACTTTCTTTTTAATTAATGGCATAAAATCTATCTTTAATTATTTGTTGTATATATTGTAGATGACATTGCTAAAACAAAAATCTGTTTGGATTAAAGCTTCTGCTAAATGCGTAAATGTAAAAATAACTAAGTTATAAATCAGAGCATTAATGAGCAGGACAGATTTATTACTTGGGTTTATTCATTTCTCTTATGATATATGATATTGTTTTTGTAGCCTTTTGAGTGTGATGCTGCTTTATTCACAGTATTTTCATGTAGGAGTTAAACACTTACAAAAAAAAGAACAAAGTGTGACCTTATTGACAGCCATTCAAGTTGTTTATTTTGTAGACTTTAAAATGATCTCATTTGTTTGTTGCTGTGGATTCAAATTATTGTGGGTGTAACTAGACACATAGCTTTGAAGAATCTGCACACAGCTGAGCTTTAAATGATTCCATTTAAGGTCTGCTGTCTTCCTTTTAAATTTGTTCTTGTAGGTATTAATGCTAGACATACATTTGCTCAGCAGATCAGCTCGAACAAAAACAATCTCTGTTCTTTACTTCAAACAATTATGAAAGCATTTACAACTATCAAAGCCTCCGATGATTTAATTGATGATTGTCTATTGCATGCTTTCAGAAACTGAATATGCTGTTTAGTACATATTTCTAAATTCACAAATGTTCCAAAAAAGTCTTTCTCCAGTTAAAACTTCATGTTAAACAAAACTGTATTGCAGTCAGATAGAGCGGTGTGGGCAAGTATAGGATCCCACAAACATGCATATTATCTTACTTTATGCTGTGTAGATATATTGTGTAACTATCAGTTAGTGTTTTTCTTTTTGCCAGTCTCTGATTGGCCACTTCTGTGATGTCATTCCAGGGAATCTTTCATTTCCAGCTGGGGCGGGGGGAACCTATGCTTCACACACGCCTCAGGCCTCACTGCAAAGACTTTCTGGAGAAGATTGCCAAACTGTACGAGCTGCATGTCTTCACCTTCGGCAGCCGTTTATATGCTCATACCATTGCAGGTACAATATTAGGATGAGACAGGATGTGTTGACCAAATTATTGTTTGCATTTTACACATACAGACATGGTTTTATTGTTTTAAATTGTGATGTTTGTTAAGGTAAGCATCTTTATTAGTACTGCTCATACTTGAGGTTTGGGGTTTATTCAGATTTAAATTATATAACAAACTCATTCTGCACTATTTGTGCTACAAAATGTAGATACCTCAGTTCATGCACCATGTTAAGAAAAGGTGTGATACTTTTGATTTTTTTTTGTGAATAAGTGAAAACAATCCCATAGACTTTGCATTGAAAGAGGGACCAGACCTACATTTAGAGACCAGAATGTCACAGACTTGGGGATAGACTCTTGACTTTGGCTAGTAGGCGTTTTTGTTTGGGCTTGTAGCATTCAGAATACCCTGGCAACTGTATAGTAATCTGCTTAGAACCACTTAGTCTTAGCAACCACATAGCAACTTCCTGGCAGCCACCCACAACAACTAGCATCATTGTGGTAAGTTTTGCGAGAACAAGCACATTTCCTTTAGGCAAAGTAAACAATGTAGTTGTAGTTGAATATTAATTTGTGTGAGGTTGAATCACAGTGACACCAGGTGGCAGCATTTGTACATCATCTTTGTATGTTTTGAGTTAGAGGACATGTATTTTTAACTTTATCATTTAACTTGTGTTATGATATTAATTGCACTGACTGGCATTTAGTGCAAGAACCAGTGTTCCAGGGGTGACTGTTACATTGGTCAAGTTACTGCACACTGCTTTGTTTAGCAGATGCATTTATCCAGATGATTTAGTAGTAAATTATTGTATCATTTTGTCCACTGGGTTTTACTCATTTGTAACACTCTGTGTGGTGTGTTGCAGTAAAGCTATATTGCTCTCATCATTATCATTACAGACTGGATGTAACACCTCTTTAGACGCATACATCCCTGTTTTCATTTCTGACTGCTGAGCAGCTTCTAAGTTTTGTTTTGTTATATATATATATAAATAATGTTTATGGCTTCTGGCTTTCTAATTTAAATCCTCTTTTGTTTTTACTCATACAAGCACGGTGTAGAAATATGCAATATTATATCAAACATTGTTTTGCCATTCTAAAATAGCCCATGCAAACACAGTTTTTATTCCAGTGAAGTTCAGTTGGAAATAGTCATCGCTCTCAGTGTTGTAACTTGCATGTATGCAGTATTTAACAGCCCCAAAGAAAATGTCTTTGATTTGAATCAGATCTTGTAATGTGGAGTGTAGTTGATATACTCACAGTGCCTGCGCTCTGGGTTTAGTTCATTTTGAGCGTGGTAGATCCCACAGCTTCCTCTGTTCCAGACGTTCGTACCCTCCTTTGAATGAGACCTCAGGAGTTCTTGTATTTAGCAAGCCTCCGTTCATATTTTAACAAGTGTTTGGATATGGCACTTAGCATTAATACTTTATCTAAGAATTCTGGAGTCTGGTCTTTGGGTTTCATCTCAGCACAATCAGCAGCAGATATCACCAGTTGAAGGAAGTTGTGGAATAAAAGTTTGTTTTATTTTAGTAGTTAAACCAGAAGATTGAAAGCTTGCTGGCACTACACCTTTGAAAACCATCACAATAGTGTTGCTTTTTGCGTCTCGCTTTTAGATGGTTAGTGCTCTTACTGTAGGTTCAGAATGCCCTAGCAACCACTCAGAATAACCCAGCAACCATAAAGCAATGTCTCGGCAGTGACCTCGCTCTACCATTGTTGCAGCAAAGTTTTGCACGGGTAAACCCCACTCGCCTTTTCTTCAGGAAATTTAAAACTCTGGTTTTCTTCTTTAATAGAGCTGTAAGTAGCCTCTAGTCAACCATCCCAAAATAGTCACGTGTAACTGCGATATTTAGAGCTTCACCTGCAGTAATTCTCCWRATGTCATTTACACCTTATCTTTAAAGGAAATGATTCTCTCTCTCTCTCTCTCTTCTCTCTTTCTCTCTCTCTCKTCTCTCTCTCTCTCTGTCTGTCTTTAGGCTTCTTGGACCCTGAAAAGAAGCTCTTCTCTCATAGAATCATGTCTAGAGATGAATGTATAGACCCCTTCTCCAAGACGGGCAACCTCAGGTGAGGACCTTCCTTTCATTCGGCACTGTAGTGAATCCCCTTTAGTCTTCTTTGATGCCATTGCTTTAGTATACATCTGTGGCCAGTTGTATAAACTACGTATAAACTAGTCTTACAAGTTACTCATCTAATTTTTCTTCAAGACCGCTCATAGCTTTTTTAAATCAGTGAAAAGGCATTTTGGTTTTGAATGTGAAAAGTTGGACTAATTAACCAATTAACTAATTGCTAGTTGGTCAGACTAGTTATTAGTTTAATTAGTAGTAATTAGTAGTAATTATTAGTCTTAACTTTATGCAACTATGCTTATGCAACTGGTCCCTGCATTCATGCTGTGTTTTGGTTTTCACTGTACATCTTATCTGTATTGTATGTATAATTAGTGATCAGTATTACAGACTAGAGGTCCACATCAGATACAGTATTACTGTTTAATAATATCTGGGTCCTGATCCTTGTTGGGTATAGTGTGTTACAAAGTAATACTATTTTATGTGCATCTTATACTGACACAACACCCATGCCTGTTAATTACACTCACACACATAGACACACAGAACAAGAATAGCTTTGGTTTAACTGTAAAAATATTTAACCACCCCCCCAAATTTCTGTTTTTCCACAAATGTTTTAAATGCCTTATAAAGTATGTTTACGTAAACATACACACACAGGTAAACAAACATACAGGCAATACACATAGAATACACACATTATACACAAGCAAAAATGTACGAGCATTTGCACAGTCCAGTCATTTTAAATATATGCACAATAGTTGTTTGTTTGCACATCTACTTTACAAAACAATGCAGAAATGCATTGTTTTTTTTAATTTTGGTTGTTTTTTTTGTACATGAAAACAAACACAATTAAACACATGCAAACATCTAGCTGTTACAAACAAGAAAACTGGGTGGGCAAACACACACACCAAAGAAATTTTTTATTTTAAAAATCACAATATGCGTGTAGAGTTTTTCAAAAGCTATGGTATATTGATCTTTTGTTTCTCTTATATGCATTGGACTGTGCTTTGCAAAGTCTTCAGTAGTATTAATTTAATAAAATAATATAATAACATAAAATACAAAAAGATCTACCAGTCATAATGCTTTCTTTCTTTTCTTTTTTTAAAACACACACTGTAGCTGAGGAAATCCAATAAACTTTCCCATGTGCTTGTGTCAGGCTGGTAATATGTGTGGGTTTCATACACAGCTCTTAGTACTGACCTTGAAGCAAGAACAGTTTGTAAAGTGCAGGGTCACGCGAAGAGAGTCACGATCAGACTTTTATTGAACACACCTTACTTTCTTAGGAATGATAGAGCTTCAGAAGCCCAGTCTCAGCAGCTCAATGCTTCTATTAGTGTGAATGACTTTGTTTACCATTTCAGATCTCAAGCTGTTGGAAAGATGCTCTTGGGGATTGTTTAGATGCACCAGATATTCACAAATAAATCTGTTCTCATTATAGTATTTTGTTCCAAAAACACCTAATGCTAATGTGAAAACATGCTCACTCATGCTCTGCTAGCTGATAAATGCGATGAAGCAGTAGACCTGTTTTTTTAAACCTAAGAAACTGATCTGCAGTAATTTTGCATTGTCCTGTCTCTTGTAGAAATTTGTTCCCCTGTGGAGACTCTATGGTGTGCATTATAGACGACAGAGAAGATGTGTGGAAGTTTGCCCCTAACCTCATCACAGTGAAGAAATACATCTACTTCCAGGGCACGGGGGACATCAATGCCCCACCAGGCTCACGAGAGGCTCAGGTGGCCAGGAAAGCTGCAGGTAATGTTTATGTTTACAACAACTGTAAATAACGGTTACGCTGGGCTTATTGGAATCAGTTATATATCATCTCTGTTCTAAAACCAGTAAGCTTTCTCAACCAGGGGGCCAGGGCCTAGTAGGGGGCCTTAAAGTATTAAACAATACATTTTTTTGCGCTTGGTTATTTTTATAATGAATATTCATCTTTCTAGTTAGAAGCTTTAGAAAGTATTATTTGGTAGAAATTGTGTGTGGGCGGGGCTTGGAATGTTGTTGCGCACAGAGGGGGTGTTGGGATGGGGAAGTTGAGAACACATGAAATAATTATAAAAATAATAATAATATTTTCTCTGGATTCCAAATGCCATGATTTTCTTTCTAAGCATTCAGGGTTTGCATAATCCACAAAAAATATATGTAACACTGCCTTAGAAATAAGAAATAAGTAATTTTCTTAATTTTACTTACCACTTACCTTTACGTTGAGAGCGTACCTGCAATGCCTCAAAACGCTGTCTAGGTAGGCAGCTCAGTTGGTGTTGGAAAAGAGCTATTAAGTGCCTCATAGCGGTCAGTACATCACCACAGATTAACACACAGGTCGATGTAATTTCTCGCTTGGGTACTTGCTAGTTTTCTTATAATCTTTTAATGAGAGTTCTTTGGAGTTTTCTTGGCTCAATGGTGTAGCAGACAAATTTTGCTTATGTCCTAACCATTACTGAAGGAGAAGATTAGATTATTTTCAAATTGCACAACTTTGTCTGGAAGGAATAAGTAGTTGTGCTGTCCAGCAGAGATGGTTTAATAAGAAGAGACGGTGGGGTTTTAATAAAGGCAGATATGAGTGACGTCTCTCTATCTGCTTGATCAGAGGAGAGGAACACACTGCATTTTAAACCAGCCCCAGGAAACACGCTGCCAGGCAGAGGTCAACATGGCAACCGGTTCTGCAATCTGTCAAACTGATTTACTCCTGATTTACTCCGGTGCAAACTTAAAGTTCACTGGCTTATTCAGAGACTCCAAATACATCTGTCTATGCCCCTCCTGCATGGAAACACAAAGGAAACAAAGTTATGAGAGAGCAAAAAAGACATGTCTGTTGTTCTGACCTCAAGTTCAGAAGGTGAACATAATGTCTTGTCACTCTGTGGCGTCATTTGCAACACCCCCTGGCA
>JAZGTI010006352.1:0-23595 GCA_036877585.1 Botia kubotai | reverse complement strand
TTAATTTGAAATAAGAAAACAAAACAAAAATCAAGACATGATTTGTTGATTGAACACATGATTTAGTGTTATTTATAACGAATCTATGTCTTTCTATGCTAAGATTTGGGATATTTTATTAGGTAGAAATAGTAAGTGGAGGCCTTTAATTATTGTTGTTGACAATGGGGGAATGTGATTAGTAGTGTCTGCTAAATTACTATTACTGTTGCTTAAAGTTAGGAGCTAAAAACACTTAAAACACCCCAGTAACCCCATGACACCAGTAAATTTAATTTATTTTAAAATTATTTTTTAATAAGTATTATAATATTTCTTACAATAACATACTAAGATAATCTCCTATTTTTTCAGACTGCTGGGAGATCTTGCCTCAAGGTGCTGTAATCTTTATGTTTTTTCCTGCTAATTGCTTTGTGTGTGTGCATGTGTGTGTGTGCAAATGACTGACCTGTTCATCCTAAAACCATGTTAGATTAGTTTCAACTTTATTTATTATGCCAAGTACAAGTACAGAGCTAATGCAATGCCGTAGAATTTGTGTTTATTTTGTGAATTTCTATTGACTGGGTGGTTTAGAAGAGTTTGTCCTACACAATGCTCCATGTATGCCTTGTGTGCAAGTGTCAGATTGATGTCAGATTGAATTATTCACAAAGCAAATTCCTACAAATAAACACACTTTAAGTTTAAGTTTAACTTTTAGTTTATCAGATAATAATAATTACTGGACCATTTGAGCTAACGCTTTTATTATTTGAGCTAATGCTGCTACCAGTAATTATAAGTGGGATTAAAGTTTTAGCAAAGTTGATCATAAATGGGCAGAATGTATTTGGTTTTTATATGGATAATCCTTTACTGGATGCTTTACTTCCATTATTTCTATTTCCATCTACAGTGATGTTGCTGTTGAACTGCCCTTTACATTAATGCACCCCAAACCTTTGGAAGAATTGATCTACAGAGATGGTGTGTGCCAGAATGGCTCTTTATCTGCTTCCATATCATTTGGTGAACTGGTTTAAAGCAAATTTTTAGCAGACACTGATATTGTCATGCTTATACAGTATATATGAATATACAATATACAAGCCATGTTAGTTCTGTATTCCAAACCTATGTAGAGCAAATACTATTTACATGTTAGTTATACTGACACATTAAAGGAAGGTTCTGGGTTCAGAACAAGTAAAGCAAAAATGAGTATTTAAGCTATTCTTTGTAGTGGTGGGACTACAGACAGATGCATAACACCAACATAACATGCATGTAAACAATCCCTTTCCTTGCATGTATAAAAGTTTCTGGGTTATACATCATTATACATTGTAATAACAGGAGACATTGACAATGACAGGTAATCAGTAAGAGATTTTAACATGTAAGTGTAATATTACCTTATATTGTTTCAATCTTGTGGCTATACTTTCAAAACAACATATATTTTAACGTTTATAAGGGTGCAAAACTTTCCCCTAAATTATTATAAATGAGTCTGAATGCCAGGATGCTATAGATGCTGTCAAATAAAAAAAACAATTTAAATTAAACTCAGAACATTCCTTTAATGTTTTGTGGTTAAGTCCACATGTTCAAATAATTGAAATGTTTTGGCAAAAAAATCACAGTCACCTTAAAAACAATTAATGAATTATATATATTTCACAGGGAAATTGACAAACATAACAGACCATCATTCAATATTCTTTTTTCTTCCTAACCTTATTGTTTTAGCCCCAGAAAATGATGCCCCCATTGACACAAACCTCATTGAATTTGACACAAAGTAAGTGCAATTTTTTATTTTCTTTTTTAATTGAATTTAAACCTTGAGCTTAGTTGTTTGTGTTATTTCTTTTTTGAGCTTAATGATTTGTGTTAACTCTTTTTTGAATTTGCATTATTTTGCCTTTGTCTTTCTTTCTAATTATATTCAATTCAGACTTCAAATCTACAGCAGTTACTGATAGTATTGTAGATATGCTTCATTAGCAGTCAATAACATTGCACAAGTGAGTAATTCTCAGGAGGGTTTTACTCAAAAACACCTTTTATTGCAGTGACAGTTACTGACATGACAAACTCATCTGAGTGTTCATTGTTTCAAGTAGTATTTATGTTTAAAATATTTTTCATGTGAAACTATTACTGAGTACACCTTTTGCTTTATTTATTGTACTGTAGTGCCAAGTTTGTAAATCTAAAATCTTATTAGAAATGCTTCCATTAAGAAAATAAATAAATAAATGCTGAATTTTGTAAATCAGATATTTTTGTGACTAGTACTGATTGCTGACTTCATAAACAGCTGTCATTATAAAATGGCCAGATTATATACATTATATACAAAATTTAAATAAATATACAAAATGCTAATTATTAAATGACATTATAAAATGTTATTATAAAAATCATTTTCTCCGCTGACTTTTATCAATTAGAGACAAGATAAAAAGCTTGTAATAAACGATCCATATGTGCTTTTGGTGAAAAATTTGGTGAAAAAATGAAGACTATGTTGCTGCTTGCCCCTAGTGATGATGACATCATCTTTGAGGACTTTGCTCGACAACGACTGATCGGAGCGAAAGACGACAAAGATGAAGATGAGGAGGGTGTGGATTCACCCAAGCTGAACGACAGATAGATGAAACACAGTATTTTCTGTGTCATGAGACCTTTGGGGTTAAAGTGTGATAGGGGTTAAAGTGTGACACACTCACAGTGGTGCCATTGTTGTGTACTTGTTCACATTCGTCTCTTCATCTTGCAAGGGTATAAGTTCAGAACTTAAGTGTAGAAAAATGTGACCTTTTTGTCAAAGCGATTAAAAGGTGAGGTTTTAGTTGATAGGCCAACCACTGAGTGCCTCCGATACTTGAGGGTATTTTGGGGTTGAGGTTATGACATTTCATCAAAGCTAAAGCAAATGTCAGTGGTACAGTAGCATGCCTATGTTGTTGCTTTGTTTTATAGATTCTTCTTTTAATTAGGACACAGGACATAATATGAAACCATATTAAATGTATGGAATTTGTTCAGTTTTATTACTGTACACAGAACTGGGTTTAGCATTTTTATTATAAAAGCTGCCAAATTTATTAATCTTTATATTAATCCTCAATACATCCTCCCTTACCATAATTAAGCACAAAATAGAAATGTGTTACAGAGCTGTTTTTATCTGGCATGACCCTTAACCTTTACATTTGTTCATTGATTCAGTCACATGAAATTTTTTATCAAAATTAAACATGATAATTTACACAAACACATTTCTTAGGTTACAATAAACCATTTATTTAGAGGGTGACAGTAACTTTGAGTCAGTAATAGCAGAACGAGGTTGTTTTTCTTTTTTCATTTACTGATAGAACTTTATACCAAAAAAATACAATAACTAAATACACTACTGAAAATATTGTCACAATGCCACAACCATTTATGGTACATTTTGTCCCCTGTACAATCTTTAAGCATTTTTAGAAATGGGTTTCTATGAAATCATATACTTATATAAACTATACATATATATATCTTTTACGGACAATACATCACTATTGAATATTTTTTACATAATTGAAACATCTCAAACAGGGCACCTACGGACAGCCACGTGTTACAAACATTCCAGTCACCATCTCTATTCTAAACAAAGTAAATGTACCCCTAAATCATCTATGGACAATTGCATAATGGTCTGAACCATTTCCAGTAAATCTCTGAGAGCCACTCTAATCAGATTACAGGTGATTGGAAACGCATACCCATTTATACATTGCAAAGATGGTCTGCTTTCTATATGATGCCTTGACATACTGCATGAAACATTAATAATTTGTATATTTTGTGAATTGAACATTTTGTTAAAAAGAACTAGAGAAAGACTGAAAAAGGCAAAGAAAACAAAGAAATTGACCAATTAATGGAAACCTTATAATGGAAACCTTATCATTTTTCATGTGTGGGAATAAACAATGATTAATGAATATACATGGATTGTAAAAAGAATGGTATTGATGAATTAAAAAAAAATACAATATATGAAATATACATTGTTGTATTCAGAACAAAACAAAAAAAGTCTTTGTTTCTTTTTATATATGCCTTTATGTTATTTGTATATATTGAATACAAATTCATGTCAGTTTAAGTTTACCTGAAATGCCACCTAACGATATTTAATCAATGAATAATTCTATTTTTAATGGATAATGTTTATTGTTAAATGGTATCCCTAAAAACGTCAGTGTATTTTCCTAGGTCACTGTTTAGCTAATGTACTTAATTTCATGGGCCTGCATGCTTTCTTGATAACATTAATACATTTTAAGGTAATTCAATTCTTTTTTTTTTGTGGATTGACCAATTAAAACTGGACTCTTATAAAAGGCTCTTATGAAAAGGTTACCCATGCAAATATCAGGTATTTTTTAATTAGGCAGTGATTTTGCATCAGTCTGACTGTTGATGGTTAATTGAGACTAATATTTTTTGCATGCTAATAACTAGTTTAAAGCTGCAATTGTTTTTGGTAATGAATGAAATGAACACAAATCAATTAATGAGCAAGTACGTGACAGATTTGTGTTCAAAAAGATCCTTTACCTTATTGTGGCAATGGTAAGTTTATAATAATGATTTATAAGCTGAGCTGTTGGGTGCAATTTCCCAGTTTGACTTGTGGTTGTTACATCTATAAACAGAAAGAAATCTACTAAATCACGTGTATGGGTGCTGGAATGATGGAGTGCTTGTATCTTGTTCTTACAGCAGTTGTTTATAATTTAAACGTAATCCACGTTAAGAAAGCAACTCTGCAAGTAACTTGCAGACAGTTTTATGTTTCTAACAGAGATGGCGAAAGAGAGGCAAAAGTTATGGATTGCAGTTTTAAATGATTAATTCCAAAGATTGATACTTGACATAGAAATAGTCACCAGCCAACTGGAATAATTCTTAAGTAACCATGAAAGACTGGAAAGTCAAGGAAAGACTTATGGTTTTCATAGGTCTTTGATCCAACCCTTTGATCAACAGATGTTTTGCGATGCTACGTCCTCATTTGTGATTTTTTTATTACACATGTTGTTGCAGTTTAGATACTAGATGTACTATGAGTGAACTTTTTTGTTTTATTTCCTGGTTCCACACATTCTGGTAAATATCTGGATTTAGTGTGTGTATTTTTACATTCCTTGCTAGCTATTGGAAACAACTTGAGAACATATAAATATGTACATTCATTGTTCATTTATTTTGAAATCAGCCACCTTCATTAATTTCTTTTTGTTAACATTTCCTGTGTGAGAAGGTTTCTGCTAGGGCGACTAATTATGAACAGATGTGTCCAGTAGCAGGTGATTTAATTAGCTTAGGGCTGCTTATGAGAGGCTGTGTCTTTGAGCATTTAAAAACTTCTGGGATTGTGTATGATCCCTGAGCTCATTTAAATTGTTTTCACTGTTTAATAAAGCAGAGCCCTTTGTTGGGGTAAATGTTGCCAACATCAACATCAAGATAATGAGTTTGCAAATGATTAAGCTGTTTTCTTTCATCATAAACGAACATGGAAGAATCTTTTCATTGTAGCAAGTTCTTTGGGCTTGAGGTGCCTTAAATAGAGTCCACAGCTTTTAAGTTGTTTACAGGAGGTTGCATTGACCTACATGCACTGCTAGTCTGCTTCTGATAGAAAATAAACTTTATGTGCATAGATTAGGTGAAGAGCAGAAGTGAATGAATATACATTCTTAACCTCATAGTTGGTACATAGTTGTCCAAATTTTGTCACTGCTTTAAAATTTATTGTTTTTTTACACAATTTACACAATTTTTATGTTTGTGTAAAGATTTGTAAAGTGGTATCTCATATGAGTATATCTGTGGAAACTAGGAAAACATGTACTTGTGGATGTAATTGTGATGAAGGACTGGAGCAGCAACCTCAAAGTTAGCAGGACAGTTCTGTAATTTGTATACTACAAGCACACTGTTTATTTGATTACTTTGAAATTACATGACATTTTATTAAAAAGCATTTTATTACAGTGTATATGCATTAGGGAAACAAACTGTGGATTATCAATGACGTACAATATGACGTACTGAAAAGTCAACAGACAGTATTCTTATTATTATGGTGCTAAAAAACAATAAACAAAACTGACTGAGTGACTCAAACAGATAACAGATTAATATAATTTATTGGTTAAAATCACTGTATCAAAGATATTAATGCAAAAATTCTGAACATATTACATGACAGCAAACAGTTATGTGTCAGTGGCTGATATTACTGGACAGTTACAGCATCTAAACTGGGACCGAAACTTTTACAATAGAAACTCTATTTATGTTTAGTTTGAACATTTTCAGTAAAGCATTCCTTATTTCTTTTGTCCGCACACCATATATAATGGGATTGACACTTGCAGGGAACACGATGTACATAACACCCAGAAATGTATTTACATCTATTGGAATTGGAATGTGAAGGTTTCGTGACAGAAAAGTAATGCTACCCACAAAGTAAAAACTCATCATAACCATTAAGTGTGTACCGCAAGTATGGAAAGCTTTCCAACAATCTTCCCCTGCTGTGGCCCCCAATACAACGTGCAAGATCTTTACATAGGAGAAGAAAATAACAGATATGTCAATTCCCACAAAACAGATGATCACAGCAAGTCCCATTGCATTATTTTTGGCTATTGAATCACAGGCCAAACTTACAAGAGCCATGTGGTCACAGTAGCAATGATGGATAATGTTAGAGGCACAAAAAGACAAAGGCGCAGCCAAAGCAACAAGGGCAAACATTATAGTGCCACTCCTGATCAATGTGAAAAGAAGCAGTTTAAGAAACGTGGATGAGTTCATGATTTCAGTGTAATGTAATGGTTTGCAGATGGCTGCAAAGCGATCTAAAGCCATGGCTAAAAGTATGGTGGACTCTACAGAGGAAAAGAAATGAGTGACGAACATTTGTGCCAAACATCCAGCTAAAGAGATCTCATTTAAGTCAAAGAGAAAGCCAAGAAGCATCGCCGGAATGATGGCTGTGGGTACAATGATGTCGACAATTGCTAAGGCAGACACTAGTATGTACATTGGACTGTGAAGACTTTCCGTATTTCTGATTACAAAAAGTAGTAAAGAATTGCCCACCACAACTAAAATGTAAATTAGGAAAAATGGCAGAGAAAGTAGGCGTCTGTATTTGTTCATTTCTGGAAATCCCACAAATAAGAACTTTGTATGTGAGATGTTTGCTCCTTGGAGTTCCTCAATCATGGCACTTTAAATGTGGATGCAACCTATTTAATAGAGAAAGTACAAAATAATGAATTAGTGTTAAACAATTGATGGAATGAAAGAAACATTCAGTTTGTGATAAGCTATGAAACATTGAAAAACTCTTAATTAAAAAAAGATTTTAAAAAATTACAATTAATAGCCAACTTAAATAATAAATAAACTTGATACAATTTTTCCCAATTACACCAAATGCATCGTCATCCAAAGTCTTGTCAAGCACATTGTCTTGTTGAAACTGTTTCAAACTTATTTAAGATATAGATCTTGTTACATGCAGAGGTTGTTACCACAATGTAAATTTTGGAATTCAGATTTGAAAGAAACACCTGCCAGTAAGACAGATTAAAATTTCAAAATTAAACTATATGTAATAAAAACGAAGCAATTATAAAACATAAAGGTTGACTCAATGGATCTATATCCATGCCTAAATTTACGATAACAAAATAAAAAAAGTATCATACATTTTTGGTAATTGGTTACATTTTTCAGTGTTGTGACATACCTGCTTGAGTTTCTTGATTTCTCTGTTGTGTGGTCATTCGCCTGTAGAGCAGGGGCCCTATTAAGAACTAAAGCCATTTGAATAGGAACATATATACACTGAGTTTGATCTCATTTCCCAAGAGAACAGGCGAACAAACTATACAACTACCAACCCCATATATATTCCATTGACCTCACTGCATCCATGCAAACATATGTAAACGTAAAGGTTGTTCCAGGAAAAACAGAGCAATTACTTGGTCATTTTTGTCTGGGTTAATTAGTTCAGCTCTGAGGTGTCATTTGTTTGTTTGTATTTGCAATTGCTATAGCATTGTTAGCCCATGTGTTGAATAATTAGCCATGACCCCTAGATTATACAGCACCTAGAAATGTATGATATTAATGCACCTTTTGTTGTCAAGTTGTATTGCAAACTCTTGCAACACCCTTTACTAACCTACACATCTACACCCCTTACAGATCCCTACAGTCAGCAAATGAACGTCGTCTTGTAATACCCTCTTCTAAAGGAGCACAATCACTTGCTTGCAGGTTCATCTTCATCATCCCTCGCTGGTGGAATGATCTTCCGAACTCTGTTCGGTCTGCTGCATCCCTCACTGCATTCAAGAAACAGCTAAAAGCCTGCCTTTCATGAATATCTGACACGAGTGTGAATAATTATATATTTTAAAAAAACTACTAACCCTTTCTCCCTACATGTATAGCCACTATCTTTGGATAAAAGCATCTGTCAAATGCCTAAATGTAAATGTAAAACCTGCATGTTTTGACTTTTGGTATGTCTACATTCTAGATCTAACATGTGAAGTGGAATACACAATAAATCACAATATCTCTGCAACTGCAACACAAATAAAATCTAATTAAAAAGGTTATTTTCACTAGGCTGGTGAAGTCACTGGTGTCACTCAAGCAGTCATGTGAAAAAATGAAAATACTTTGGTCATACTGTTAACCAAACATGACTATATCTACTTGATTATTTACTGTACCTATACAAATATTTGAAATATGGATAAAAATGTAAAGCACAGTGTAATATGTTATATTTACATAAGGCTATAAATAAGAATTCTGTATTGACACTGTAGTGTGGGTTTATTTATGTGAATATACTGGTGTTTTGGAAGATTTTACATTGTTCAAATGTACAGTACACTATTCGTTAACAAAGTAAAATTCTGTGTTTTTGTAAATTGTATCTTGTATAGACATCAAAAGATAAGCGTGCATTAGCATAGTGTGTACAGATGTCTTAGGATTGTCTGTTTTATTTTGTAATAATTTTACATTACTATTTTATAAAAATTGTTAAAGAACATTATTTAAACTAAAAGGGACTTAAATTTAAATAAAATGGGATTGGAATTAAAATAACAGAGCTGTAAAATCTAAACAGATGATAATTTTAAAGAAAAGTTTTCAACGATTATGCGCTGTTATACGCCCTCTCCTGGTAGTAGTTTGTACTGCTCAAACAATTGAAGACGCTTTCCAAAAACACTTTTAAAGATACTTAAATTTTTAGTGTTGATGAACTTTTCAATTTTACATTCTCCACATTTACTTTTAATAGTGCTTTTCACAATGTGCATAGTAGCACAGCAGCATTATATTTGTCCTGAGTGTATATAGATATTTTACAGTCTTTTAAACAAGTTTGTATTCTGTTACATATATTAAACAGTATATACTTTAATGTGTACATGTGTACATTTAATGTGTGTCACATGTGTCTTAGCAGAGTAACCACAGATGTGAATATGTGTGAATATAACTTCCGATGTCTGATTCACACCTGATGCTTATTACCCTATTACCCTCCGTATCAATAGCTCGCTTTAATACACTCTTTGTGTAGGCTTGTTTATACTGTTTTTGAACCCTTGCCTGCATTCTTGTTTGCCCCTTTTGTCTCTTGTCTGGATTTGGTTGTCTAGGTCTGTATTGCCTTTGCCTGTGTTTGACCCTCTCTGTGTCTCTGTGTAACTGATGAGGAATGTAAAAGTAACTAAGGTGGGTCAATTTAAGATTTACATGACAATTATAAAATGATAACAAAATGGATAAAAATGGAAAAGAACAAGATAAAACTAATAATGAACATGACAGGAGGCTTTTATGTGGATAAAAGATGGAAATATTATACAGAAACATTTAGAATTAGCTTTGAATTAACAATTAGAATTAACCTATGACAGTCATAGTAAACTGCATGATGTTTGTGTCAAGTGTTTAAATGTTTGTTAACATATTAACAATATTAAGGTGTTTTTATATATTGTACCGCTATACATATATATCATATATATCTTTATGTGGGAAAGGCACCTTTCATGACTAGATGTAGACTTTTTGACACGCCTCAGCTTTCGCAAACTCCCCTTTACTTTTCAGAACCCCATGAAAAGTGGATGTCTTTGCGTAATTTACTGTAATGTTGACTGACAGGCAGTACACACGTGTAGAAAGTTAGAATGCATAGCCTAATGTAGTATTTATTGTGTTTGAATGTTGATTTTGAACAGTGGAGTAATTCAGAAGAAAAAAGACATTTCAATTTTTGAGAATAAATTTTAACTTCTCCCCTAGGAACAAAGCCCAGCAACTGTTAGATAACTCTTAGAGTTCTAAGTAAATCTGAGTAAATAATTACTGTATTTTTTTTTATTTGTTTGGATTAATCTCAAAGGCCCCTAAGTTTTTGTTGCTATAATAAGGGCCACTTCTTATAGCAACTTACTGTCTTGCCAGTAAACACACTAAGTAGCACTCAAGGGGCGCAGACTCAGGACTTGAGTGGACTGAGAGACACAGATGACCACTGAGGGCCCAATTATCTTTTATCTGTGTTAATTAGACCCCTTATTATCATTTATTTAGACCTCTATCACTTTTAATGTTTACTTTTGTAATCTTTTCCTTATTATTTTCACTATTTAATTTTAAATATAATTGAAATGTTTATATGTTGCAAACCTCAGGGCTATAGAGACAATGTCACTAATGACATTGTCTAAATGTCTTGTTCAAATTGACATTGTAAAAATGAAGTAGGCATTTGTCTAATTCACCTAAAAAAACAATGAAGCTAAACTTAAATGTGTAGTTTTTATTTGGTGCAAGGTACTTTTTAAACAGTACAGTATGAACAACTTCCACTGTAAAAATTGTTTTGGATGAAGTGAGAACAGTGCTCTCCTCCATTTAATTTTGATAATTATTGTAATTTATAAGTAAGTCACAATCCCTAAAATCCCTAGTCAAGCTCAGTTTATTCAAATATGCTACAAACTCAATTACCTAGCTGCTGGGATTTGTAACATGTGCAGGACAAAGCAATGAGGAAGGGAATAGCACAAGAGATTCCTGAGAGGCTGTGCAGGCAGATGCATTTGGCTGTGATCACCAGTAATCAGTACTGTAAGAATCTTAAGTATTAATTGGGCCAAACGCGCCGTACACATCTGGTTTACACGTATACTTTGACTAATCCTTAACTTTCTGGTGTTTAACTTTAACAAAGTTAACGTTATCAAAATTACAAATAAATAAAATCTCTCTTTTTATGCTGTTCACCTCTCTCTATCTCCTTATACAAGTATGTATGCATGTGTATATGTACACAGTTGTTCATTGTTTGTTCATGTTAGTTAAAAAACAAGTTTAAAAAATATTATTAGTAATCTCAATTGAAATACATGTATGCATAATGCACATTAAGAAACACATAATAAAGAATAACAAAGTTCAAATTTATTAGAAAATTGTCTGCTTTATTATTAGCCAATCTACTTTTGCACACAAACAATTCTACCGATAGTTTATAGTTCTGGCATTCAGTTGTCTCACATATACACATTTTTAATTTTCTCTGTACTTAAATTGATTGTTTTAGTGCATTATGTTGAAATTAACATTTATGTTTTCATTTGATTTGGGTAAGACCTTTGCAGTGTTTATAAACTTTATAAAGGTTTGTCTTATTTCTTTTGTTCTTACTCCATAAATAATTGGGTTAAAACAACTTGGAAAAAGTATGTACATTGTGCTTACAAATACATGACTATTAGGAGAAAAACTATTTCTTGTTCTGTATGACAGAAATGCAGTCAAGGCCAATATCAAAGTAACTGACATAACAATCAAGTGAGTAATGCAGGTATTAAGGGCCTTTATATGGGCTTTACCAGATTTAAACACGGAGGCAAAAATCACAACATAGGAAACAGTAACTAGAATACAATCAGCGGTTGGTACAAGGAAAGCAGTCAAAAGTCCTACCAAGTTATTTATGGATATATCTCCACATGCTAACTGAACCAATGCCATGTGCTCACAAAAACAGTGATCAATCACATTTGTTACACAGTATGGCAGCTTTCCAGCCAGAATGACCACGGACATTACCAAGACTGCATTCCTGATTACTGGCACAACAACAAATTTGAGAAAGTTTGACATGTCCATGTATTTATGATAATAAAGAGGTTTGCATATAGCAAAGTAACGATCTATTGCCATCCACAAAAGCAAAGTAGACTGAAATGTTCCAAAAAAATGTAGACCAAACATTTGTATTAAACAACCGGTTAGAGATATGTCATTCCAATTAAATAATAAGCTAAGAAGCATGTTTGGTACAAAGAGTATAGGTAATATGAAGTCCACAGCTGCTAAAAGACTTACTAGTACATACATAGGGGAATGCAGAGACTTCTGAGATATGACTAAATATATAAGAATAGAATTTGCAACCATAGACAATATAAACATCAGAAAGAAAGGGATGAATAAAAAAGGCCTCCATTCTCCCAAGCTGTAGAAACCATTCAGTTTGAAGTCTGTGAATGATATATTTTGCGCAGAAAGATTCTTCATGATGATCAACCCCTTTTCACACACAAACACACAAATTAATGAAACTGTGAGAGTAAAACATAGTTAGTCAAGGTTGCCAATAAACAACACCAATCTGCAATTTAGTAGCATACATATATAATATATATTTGACACTGTGTATACTGTTGTATTTATCTTTGTAGTGTTGTGCACAATCACTACTAATTATACAACAAATATAACAGTATGATAAAGTCAAGTAAATTATCTCTTAAGACATTAGTCATCATTACTGCATTCTAAAAGAATTTTTTTAAATGCTTTTTAAAATAACATTTTAATTTACCTTTATTCTGAGCCTATTTTTTACTGGTGTAAAATATTTGCGCACAAGGGCAATGAAGAGAGAAAAAATGCAAAAAATGCTAATAAAAATATTATATATAAAAATATATAAAAGTATTAATGTATACATATATCATGCTCTCCTTTTTACAGTTATGCTGCTAGTACAGTCATGTTTTATTTATAATGACCTGCCCTACATCTCAGATTGAAATGAACGCTTGACGCATATCACAGTCTGTAAATATATTATGCTGTGTCCCCATGAGTCTGTGCACTGCTCCCATAGAGGCCTTATGACCTGTCAGCAGATGAGAAATGAGGATAAGAAATTATGAATTATGTTCATAGTTTTAACTATGGATATTTATGTATACGTTTAACTTTAAAATGTGCAATTGCCTTCACTAATTAGGGAATTGATTTTAAATGATAACGTAATATTGAAATAACAGTGTTATAGACATTTAAACAGAGCCCTACTGTGAACTAAAGGTTGTAAAGCATATGCCTCTATTAAAGCCACTAGTCTTATTTATTTCAATTATTACTTATTTATTTGTTTGTTTTTTTTAAATGGTTCAAGTGGAATTACTGGTGAAGAACTGGAGCGAAAGATCCAGCCAGACAACTAGCATAGTGTTAAACAAGATGTCCACGAAGCAGCAAATAATGCAAGGGGTCCCTATGTTCAGCCAAAACAGATCACAAAACATTATGCAACAGCTAACGCTCTAATTTGCCTGAGACTGGATTACAGTTTATAATCTTATAAATAATTTTTAGTTTCTTGCATAATCCGATCCTTTCACTTTATAAGATTTCATTTTCCATATTGTCACTGGCATTTACGAATCACCAAAGGCCACAGTTACTAAAAATCTGCTTTACTGATAAAACTAGGGTCACTCACATTTTGGATGGCCTGAGGGTGAGTAAATCAACAACAAATAGTCATTTTGGGTAAAATTTCCCTTTAAAACTATTAATATATTTGAATATATTTGATTTCACAGATTCAGTAGGCTCTGCCCTCACTCAATGAACTGCTCCGCCAGAATTCTAATAACTTGCACCTGTCCCTCATTAACGCTGCTTATCACCACAGTATAAAAGCACACACCTCAATCACATTCATGATCTGGTCTAGCTATGAACTACAGACTCCTTACACACATGGGTGCCAGTGGCAGTAGCCTTGGTGCTCTCTTAGATCCTAGTCACCCTGCCCCATGATTGTCACCCTACCTGGACTCCACTTACTCTGTTACTCATCTGGTTTACTTGCCTACAGCAACTGAGGCGTGTGCTTATGCATTGACTAGCCATTATGATCTCCAACCAGCCCTGGGAACATTACTCATCTGTTTGTTTATGCACTTTGGAATTCATGAAGGTCTATGTATTAAATGTACTTTTATTTATCTATTTTGTTTCTATTTTTATTCTACTGTTTGCCATTAGGTCAGTTCCTTCAGGAATGAAGAGCTTCTGCCCTGCCCACAGCATTTAGAGCCAGTAAGTCAAAGATGATATTCAGATATGGATCAGACACAGAATGGACACAGAAACCTTGTGGTTCCAGCATTGAGAAAAATGGTAAATAAAAATGTCAGATGGTGACAAAAATGTGTAAATTGGAGTTTATATAGTCTGAAGAATAAAAACTAAGAAGGATCTTCTTTCATAACATCCTGTTTTTTCATTGATGTGAAACAGCAGTGTGCTATATTTATTCAATCATCCACTGTTGATACCAGAAATATGCTAATAAGAATGTTAACTGTAATGGCTGCCTGTTTTATTTGTTTGTTTTTCCCTGTTTCTTCACTTCCTCTTTCACTTTTGTACACTGCTGTTATTGGTTCATTCGCCACCTTCTGACCTGTGATATCATACCATTATGCGCAAATAATTTCTCACTTATTTTAAAAGACTATGCCAAGCAACCTGCATCAGCGTTGATGCTCTATATTCTGTTTGATTTATAATTCTGTTTTTGGTGTAATTTATAACTGTCTAGTTGTGTTCTGGTCCTATCTTCCCCTTCCATATCTGTTGATTCCAGTCCCTTGTTTCTTGCAATTTGTCAATGGTCGGAAGAGAGGACAGGTAAGCACATTGTGCAATATGCATTGTGCCACACACAGCTATATTTTTCTATATTAGACACAATATATATTTTTTTTTTTTGGTTGCTGCCCATGTCCCTTTTCCCCATGCATACATGAAAGAGAATGAAAAGAGAAAATCTTCAGCCTACAAGAGACCCTACCTAAACTACCCTCTTTAACCAGTAAAGGTGCTTGCCCCTTACTTACTGTGTTTAATACATTAGAAAATATAGTTGCATAGGCAGGTATCTCAGGTCATGTCTTGATTCAGCCTCTCCACCTTCATTTAAGGATAACCAGACATTAGGCTGATGTTATCTTGCCTGTCAGACTCTGTAATGGCATCTCTGATCAGACACTATGTCCTTTGGCTGCCTGTAGATCCTAAAAATCTGTATGACTTTGAAAACTGATTAATGATAACAGAATGGTGGTATACTCTTTGGAATTTGTCGGTGGACATGTGGGACCAGTGTCTCTGAGGGATAAGGCAGTGGTTGAAGATCAGCTGTGCAGTTCTTTGGGGTTTTTAAACTATACAAAACCTTGACATGATTTTACATAAGCAGTGATATTGAGAGAGAGCCACCAGAATGAGTCATTAATGGAATTAATTTTTTTAATTAAGGCTGACTCGGTTGGTTACGGCTGGTCTCTTGGTTGATAATATATTCAGCATTGCCATAGAAACCCCCTACATTTATCTGGTGAGCCATCAAACGTATTAGGAAGAGCAAATCTTACCAATGAGGCTTAAGTGGATATAGTGGATGTATTGATTTAAGGATGAAGAAAGATTTTATTTAATGCAGAAAGTTGTCAGTATGTGATTCCGTTTTTAGTTTTTTATCTCAAAGTAAAAAAAAATATATTTTTTGTATGTAAAGCACTTTGAATTACCATTGTGTATGAAATGTGCTATATAAATTGCCTTGCCTATTTGTATTTGGCCCTAAACATTGGTTTTTAATTTGTGAGGAAATCCATGAATGTTTAGAATTAAAACAAAAATAATAAATATGCCCATGTCCCTTGAGTTTTATTTAGCATTTGAGTTTACAGTAGATCTTTTAATAAATGTCTATAACTAATGTAGATTATCAATAATCAATTTCTGTTTAAAAAAAAAACTGAATGGATTGTAGCTTCAGGAAATGTGTGGCCATTAGTAAAGGCAATTGCCCCTCTTATAATGTAAAAAAACAAAACAATTATAAATTCTAAACATAATTTATATTTGTAAGTCCCTCACATTGGGTTAATGCAACGTTTATCCTTTGACAGGTCATCAGGCCTCTGTGGGAGCAGTGCATAGACTCATGGGAAGACAGCATGATATATTTACAGACCACAATATGTGGTGAGCTTTCATTTTACTCTAAGACAACAAGTCATTATAACTGAAGCATGACTCTACTGACAGCAGAACTGGAAAACAGAGCATGATATATGTACACTTTAATACTTTATACTTTTTATACATTATTATTATATAATCATTTTATTCTTTAATTCTACCAATACTATTATTACCCCTGTTAATATATTTTTTGTCAAATTTAATAATTGTCAGGATTGTTTCCATTTGTATTGTCTTGTTGACCCTTTATTTCATGGTATAATAAAGCAGGCCTGGAATTAAGGTAGACATAATATACAGATAAAAAAATTGTTGTTTAAAAGTGCATTGTAATACTTCTACAACACCATAATGGTGAATTATATTTTAGGAGAACATTCTTGACATCTTTATTGTGTAATAAACAATGATTTTTAAGGTTCTCACAATGTAAACTTTATATATTACTACAATATAGTTTGGTGTTGTTTGTTGATCCTTGATCAACTATATTTTTCTATATAGTTTCGCAGTTTCATTAATTGGTTTTGTGTGTGAAAAGGGATTGATCATCATGAAGAATCTTTCTGCACAAAATATGTCATTCACAGACTTCAAACTGAATGGTTTCTACAGCTTGGGAGAATGGAGGCCTTTCTTATTCATCCCTTTCTTTCTGATGTTTATATTGTCTATCGTTGCAAATTCTATTCTTATATATTTAGTCATATCTCAGAAGTCTCTGCATTCCCCTATGTATGTACTAGTAGGTTATTTGGCAGGTGTGGATTTACTAATGCCTATATTGTTTGTACCCAACATGCTTCTAAACTTTTTATTTAATTGGAATGCCATATCTCTAACTGGTTGTTTAATACAAATGTTTTGCCTTCATTTTGTTGGAACATTTCAGTCTACTTTGCTTTTGTGGATGGCAATAGATCGTTACTTCGCAATTTGCAAACCTCTTTATTATCACAAATACATGGAGATGTCAAACTTTCTAAAGTTTGTTGTTGTGCCACTAATCAGGAATACAGTCTTGATAATATCCTTGGTTTTTCTAGCTGGTAGACTTTCATTTTGTGTAACAAATGTGATTGATCACTGTTTTTGTGAGCACATGGCATTGGTTCAGTTAGCATGTGGAGATATATCCATAAATAACTTAGTAGGACTTTTGACTGCCTTCCTCATACCAACTACAGATTGTATTGTAATTACTGCTTCGTATGTTGTGATTTTTGCCTCTGTGTTTAAATCTGGTAAAGCCCATATAAAGGCCCTTAATACCTGCATTACTCACTTTATTGTTATGTCAGTTTCTTTGACTTTTGCCTTGACAGCATTTCTGTCATACAGAATTAGAAATAATTTTTCTCCCAATAGCCGTATATTTATAAGTACAATGTACATACTTTTTCCAAGTTGTTTTAACCCAATTATTTATGGAGTAAGAACAAAAGAAATAAGACAAACATTTCTAAAGTTCATAAACACTGTTAAGGTCTTACCCTTGTAACAAATCCAACGATACAGTGATTTGTGATATATTGTGATACAGTGATATATTACTCTCATTATAATACACTGAAATGAGTCATGAGTCATCAGTTTAGTACATTATATTATATGTGCATATATGAGACATAAACACAATGCATGAGCTATAAATTGTGGTTGTTTTATGTGTGAGGATGCATAACTAAACATTCCAAAGTTTCAAACAAATTTGTATTTTCTTTGTTCTTTATTATGCCTTTATGCATCATGCATGTTTTTATATATTTTTTATTAACTGCATTACTACAATTACTGGTAATACTTTGTAATAGTCAAGAAATATTTAAATAAGGTAAATAAATAGTAGTAAATATTTGAAAATATAGAAATTGCGAAGTTTAAAACGCATTAAACTGCACATTTTTAAACCCAAACACAGCTGTCATTCTAGGCATATTTTTTTGTATAAACGGTATTTAAAAATTTACAATATATAAACAATGATTACATTTGCAGCAACATGTTTATACATTTCAGTTACTTTCTTGCATAGTAAAAGTTTACACTTTACAATAAGGTTGTTTGGTAACAAATTAACATGAACAGTGAACTTCTACAGCATTTATTAATCTTAAAAGTTAATGTTAATTTCAACATTTACTCATACATTTTTAACATTGAAAGCTATTATGTGCAATGAACTACACTTTAATATTAGTTAATGCTGTAGAAATATAGGGTTGGCTCATTGCTAGTGTATGTTAGCTAATCCATTAGCAAATGTTAACAATAGAACATTATAATAAAAAGGGTGTTCCTGTAGCTCAGTTGGTAGAGCATTGTGTTAGCAGCGCAAATGTTGTGGGCTCGATTCCAATGGGAGCATGCGTACTGACAAAATGTATAACTTAAATGTACTGTAAGTTGCTTTGGAGAAAAAGGTCTGCCAAATACATAAATGTAAATTCTAGTATGCAGGCAACAATAGTATGCAGTACACATATTGATGTTGGGATTTATTTTTACAAAAATTAATTTCTCATGAATGCAGTAAGAAAAGCAAATTTTAAACAAAATTTTTAGAAAAATTTCAGAAACTACCATGTAGCAATGTAGTCACTTCAATGTTTATCAATATGTAAATGAACGCACTCCCTATATTGCCAGTAGGTATGAACGAGAATGTTTTGAGAGTGTGATTTGTTTGTCAGTGTGTGTTAGCTCTGTTATAGACTGGCCAACTGTCTAGGCCATTTTCCCTGGCTTATGCCCATGACAGCCTGGAATAGGCTCCAGCACTATAAATAAACAGTAAAGAAAATAGATGGATGGTACGTGTTATTTTTTACAGTCATTGTTGACAACTGTAAGACTGTATTGTAACCATGGTGATTATTGCTTTCAGATGTTGTTTCTGTTTGCTACATCAAGCATGAAGATGACTTCACTTCTGCTGTGACCTATCAATGAAAATGCTGGTAGGTCCACAGAGATATAATGCATTGCTTTTTTTTTTTTTTATCAGATTATGTTTCATATTAAAACTTTCATTGTCCCCTTAAAGAATATGGGTGTGGATTCTTACTTGGGCCCAAAGTGTCAAATAAGCAACAATTCTTTTTTTCAGATACTCAGAGTTCTTTGCCATGAGGTCCCATGTTGAACTACCAGTGACCAGTATGAGAGAGTGTGAGAGCGATAACACCAAATTTAACACACCTGCTCCCCATTCACACCTGAGATCTTGTAACATGACATCGGTGACATTTCTTCGGTGTTGTCACATTAAAAGATATAATAAAATATTTACAAAAATGTGAGGGGTGTACTTACTTTTGTGAGATACTGTATCAGTCATATTAAATTACTATTTTGTCATTCTAGCTGCCTGCAAAGGAAGTCCATTCAAGCAAGTTCGAGAAACAGACATGGAAATGGACCTTATACATCTTAAAATAGAACCTTCACCTTAATTTAGTCATTGTCTTGTTAATTAGTTTTTATTAGCTCCTGCCTTACATTATGTAAAACAAAGACTAATGATTAAATGCCAAATATTATATAGTAAGTGATGTGCATTTTCTGAATATAGTTGAATTTTTTGTATTAATTAATGAACATTTTCATTTGCAAAGATTAGAATAATTAATTTCTTATTATAATTTTTAACTTGATCCTATATCATACCAAACCCGCCTCTCTGAACAATAAAGGAGAATTTCTTTGTACGGTAGATGGTATCTAACCAGTAGATGGTAATTTAATTAGCTTTGGACTTGTTAAGAGTGGCCTTCTCCTTAGAAAGTTAATAACTCCAGGGATTTCTGGATTTCTCTGAGCTCATTTTCTGTTTTCTCTGCTGGAACAGTCTCTGAAGGATCTGGAATATATAAAAAATATAAAAATATTTTGCTTAAGGCATAAAACTGTGACTATAGAAGCTTAAGTTACCGGATCACCCCAACTCCATCCAGATCCTCAATCATTTTGTTTTTTGTTAGTGTAATGTAAATGCTGTATTCTCAGAGTTGCATTCACATTTACATGTTATACATCTGGAAGACGCTTTTATCCAAAGTGACATACAGTCAAGGTATATGGATAGGAATCAAATCCACGACCTTCACGCTACTAAAACAATGCTTGACCAGATGAGCTGCTCCAGTTACTAGGGGCACACCAACCACTAACTACAGATGGCTAAGAGGAGCCATAACCAGACTTTGTCTGGCAGGTGTGTGAAATTCAAAAATGTTTAAATACAACAATATTTTAGGGATTAAGCCTCCTAAAGCACTGAAGCTTTCTTATGACTGTTCCAGGAAAAGATTTCAGGCTTTAAGAGTGTCGAAAACAATGCCATGTGTAGGTAATACAATATAATAATATACAGTATATATAAAAACCAACACCAAATTACAAAAACAAAAGTACAAAGAAACACCAAGAACGAACGTCTGCCAAATTTTAAAATTAAAATGCAAAGTCCTTTTGCAATTGCATTTGAATTGTCACCACTTTTACACCCACAAATAGAAAATGCAATTACAAATGCCACTTGACAGGTACATTTTCTGAAGAAAATGTAAGTGGTGCTTGCCGTGGCAAAACTCGCTAACATGATCGCACATGATGCTAACATGTTTCAACATGATGCTAACATGACTTAGCATGATGGTAGCATGATTTAACATGATAGATATACTAAAATATGGCTTATCTATAATGAAAGGAGGTTGCTAAGGTGTTCTTAATGGTTGCTAAGGTGCGGCTAGACAGTTAACAGGGTAAAACCAATAGACTTATGTGTGTGTGATTTAAAAGAGTCAACTCCCATGTCTCTATGATGTTCTGGTGCTGAGATATAGCTAATTTATGTTGGTTGCTAGGGTGCTCTAAATGGTTGCTAGGTCATGGCTAGAAAGTTTCCATGGTAATAATTAAAGATTACTTGCCACTCTGAGTCAAAAGAGTCCACCCACTTGTCTTTACAAGTTCTGATGCCTCTCACCTTTTTAAATAGAAGTCAATCGGGTGGTTGTTAGGGTACTGTAACTGGTTGCTAGGGCATGGAAAGTAAATTGGAACGTCACCATTTGTTGCTGCTGCTTACTAAGAAGAGTGATATGAGCCCACCCCCAAGTCTTTACAACATTCTGATGCGGCACTGTGACATCACAAAGATCTGCCCAATGTTACATCTGTTTTTTTATGGAAGTCTATGGGGCGGTTGCTAGGGTACTGTAACTGTTTGCCATGGTATGTCTATGAAGTTGTGACCACTTGTTTACATTTATGCATTTGGCAGACAAGATTTCCGGTGGCTGAGATTTCCGGTTGAATGGGCAAAGATGGTGCCTGCCACTTTGTGTTAATTGTTAGTTAACAATGCTCAGCTCCGTGCAACCCTTCTCTCAAATTGTTACAGTTGCGAATGTTTTGATCACATGTTTATTTTTTTTGTTTGCACTGGAACAACACAAAAAAACAGAAGAAAAGTCAAATCTAGTACAATTTCACACAGAACCCAAAAAATGCCCTGGACAAAATTATTTGCACTCTAACTTAAAATAAAAAAAAAATGACTGAAATTAATCGCTTCCTGTAGCTATAAATTAGTTTCTTACACCTCTCTACTGGAATTTTGGACCACTCTTCTTTTGCAAACTGCTCCAGGGCATTCAGGTTTGAAGGATGCCTTCTCCCAACTGCTGTTTTGAGGTATCTCCACAGGTGTTCTATGGGATTCAGATCTGGACTCATTGCTGGCCATTTCAGAACTCTCTGGTGCTTTGTTTGTAACCATTTCTGAGTGCTTTTTAAAGTGTGTTTTGGGTCATTGTCCTACTTGAAGACCCATGACCTTCATGTGGGTGGAGGTGCAGCTTTCTGACACTGGCCACTATGTTGCGCCCCAAAATTCTTTGGTAATCATCAGATTTCATGATACCATTCACACATCCAGTGCCAGAGGCAGAAAGCAACCCCAAAATATCTTTGAACCTCCACAATGTTTGACTGTGGGGACTGTTCTTTTCTTTGAAGGCCTCATTTCTTTTTCTGTAAACAGTGCCATGATGTCCTTTACCAAAAAGCTCTACTATTGTCTCATCTGTTCACAGTTTGTTCTCCCAGAAGGATTGTGGTTTTCTCACATAAGTTTTGGCAAACTCCAGTCTTGCTTTTTTATACCTTTGTGTCAGCAGTGGTGTCCTCCTGGGTCTCCTACCATAGCGTCCCTTTTCATTCAGATGGCGACTGATAGTGCGAACTGACACTGTTGTACCCTGTGTCTGCAGATCAGGTTGAATTTGTTTGGAAGTTAATTGGGGTTCTTTATCCACCATTCAAACAATCCTTCGTTGTAATAAAGTTAGCTACAGTGCCATGTACAGTGAGTGCCAGTGGGCTGTAAACCTCTTGATGATATTGCGCACAGTGGGCACAGGAAAATTAGGATCTCTAGAGATGGACTTGTAGCTTTGAGATTGTCCATGTTTTCAAACAATTTTTCCACTTAAATCCGCAGACAACTCTTTACACTTCTTTTCTCCATGCTCAGTGTGACACACAACACAAAGGTTGAGTCAACTTTTCTCTGTTTTAACTGGTTGCAGGTGTGATTACTATATTGCCCACACCTGTTACTTGCCATAGGTGTGTCTAAATACAAATTACAGGAGCATCAAATTCTTGTTTAAAAAACAATTATGTCTTACAATTTTGACAAGGTGCCAATAATTTGGTCTAGTCCATTTTTGAGTTCTGTGTGAAATTTTGTGTGAAATTTTGTGTGAAAGTTTGACTTTTCTTCTCTGTTTTTTTGTGTTGTTTCAGCAAAATCAAAAACAATAAGCACGTGAATACCAACACATTTGCAATTGGAACAATTTTCTGAGAGAAGTGTTGCATTTTCTGACAGAGTTGCAAGGGTGCTGATATTTGGGGCCATAATGGTGACAATGAAACTGAAACGCCTGGTTTTAGACCACAATAATTCATTAGTATGGTGTAGTGCCTGCTTTTGCAGCCAATACAGCATCAATTTGTCTTGGGAATGACAGATACAAGTCCTGCACAGTGGCCAGAGGGATTTTGAGCCATTCTTCTTGCAGA
>JAZGTI010006351.1:0-23596 GCA_036877585.1 Botia kubotai | reverse complement strand
AGTCTAAAGAAATTAAAGATTTAAAGTAAAATAAGTAAAATATGTAAATAAGTAAAATAAAATAAGTAAAATATGTAAGTGTTTAAAGTGTTTAAGGTGTTTAAAGTGAAGTATTTTACAAAATATGTAATAAATATAAATCAGTATCAGATATTAGTGAATGCTAATCCCAGCTAAAATAAATAAACTAAAAATATAAATAAAATACTTCTGGTAGTTTTAAAGACACGAAACAGCAAACGCAATGCATTTAGCTTCTATAATATGAAAGCTACATTTCACGACAGCATGTCCAAAATGCAAGTCAAACTCAGACAGTAACAGTCAAGAACAGAGTAACAGATGGCTTTTACCTTCCGCTTTTAGTACTTTCCTCCATATGCTGTGAGAGACTCCATCACGGATTACAATCTGCCTGCTCATGTCTAAAGCACAGATACTGCTAACCTACATCTGATCTCACTATGACAGCGGGTGTTGGTTTCAGGAGAAAGTTCAGCTCAGAAGTACTACAGCTTTCACTGAGAAACTCCTCAAAAAAAACATGCAACTACGAGAGATGTTTTCGCTCCAAAGTCACTGTATTCCACCAGATCTTCAATCTCTGGATCTACTGTGTCCCATCCACAGGGAAACCCAAACCAGGTGATTTTGAAGAAAGATAAATAAACAGCGTTGCTTCTTTGATTGGCGGCGTAATGAGAGTTAGTGTAACGTCTTAAATTTGTTTGTTTGAGCTTTGCATGATACTGAACCCAAACTAATCAGCAGCAGACACACTTGTGTGCTCAGGGCTCTTAAAGGCTCTCAGGAGAGAAGATCAACGCTGGATACTGAATAATGTATCTGTAAGGGCTGGTAACAAGACACCAGTCCTCGCTCCTGATGTTTCACCACAAATACTTCGGCTAACAGGACCGCAGATTAACGGAAAATAATGGCTATAATCAAGGTGTGACTTTACAGGAGATAAATCCGTCTTTAACAGTTACAGCCTCCTTAGAACTAACCGTCAAAACCACAGCCAGAATTTAAGTATCGGAACTCAAGATCAGTGTATTATTATTTAGAAACAAATATTACAATCATACAAAGCTTGTTATAAATGATCAAAACTCAATCTTGTTTTACAGGTCACAAGGTCACCGTGATAAATAAACAGCAGGACTGTGTGTACAGGATAAATTATTCAGTTCGCTTTAAAAGGTGCTTTTCTCAAACTGAGATTCCATGAATCTATTAGTTGAAAGCCCTATTGAATTTAATTAAACCCTAAATTCATGTATTACCAACATACAAAACACATAATGATCAATAACTGCAAACCTAACAGGTTATCGCGTGAGTTTTACCTGAGTGAGATCTGCTGTGAGGAGGACTGCCGTGGAAAGAGGTGGTGCCATCACTGGATAGCCTGTCACTCATCTCGGAGTCTGAGAACAGGTGCATTGTGGGATTTTGCAGTTGGTTCTGCAGAGCTTGAATGAGTCTGTCTTTCTCCTGAAGTTCTGCAGACAGTCTGTCACAAACCAGATACACACATAATTAAACACCAACTCACAGAGAACAAAACAGAGTCTGGAAACAATAATAAACACACCACCACCACACAACACAACATTAGAAATCAGACTGGAAATGAGCAAGACTGAATCCCAATTCACATGCTGGAAATGAGCAAGACTGAATCCCAATTCACATGCTGGAAATGAGCAAGACTGAATCCCAATTCACCTGTTGCTAATTCACACTATGTGTACTTCACAGCTGATGTCACTGCTTCATGCAAATATCAAGGTAGCATGACTAACTTTAAGGTTCTCCATTTTGCATGTCACATAATATTAACTGAATGCAAACTGGGATCCAGATTAAATTGGGTTATAAAGTCAAAACAGCTGCATTTATGTATGGAAAAACCAAACCTAGGTCTCTATGAAAGATTGCTATCTGAAAGAGATCACACACTGCACACTGGCCCCTGCATGCAGCACTCACAGGTCAATATAGTGCTGTGTACTAATGGCAAGATTCTGGTTCTGCCTGCACAAATAAACCATCTGCAGCTGCTGCTGTTCTCTGTCACCCTCTAGCTGAGAGCGCAGGCACTGCAACTCCTCCCACACCCACTCACACTCACTGTCAGCAAAAACACTCCTACATCAAACATCTGTTGGGTTCATGGGTTAGTGCATACTAAGTGCATACTATGCATTGATATCAGTTTGCCTAAATCAAAACAATCAGTATATCGCACGCATTAAGCAACAAACAACAGCTAGGTAGAACTGACAGTTAATTTGAGGTCACAGTGTATATACACACACACAGACCTCATACAGACAAACTTTGGCTGTGAGCCTCTTTGTGTGTTTGTAAGTTTCATACCTCACTGTATAACATAAACACGCAGACATGTTTCCTTCAGGTTTCTTCAGCAGTGTGATTAGTATTTGAGTTGTTATTGTGACTATTTTTAGTAGACAAGGACTTGAAAGCTGCTCACCTTACTGTCACCTCTGACTCCGCCCCCTCTTCATTATCTATGCAAGTACCTCCTGCAGAAACTGCAGGATAGCAGAAAACGCAAACATAAACAATAACCGACATCAGTTATGGCTGTTTCTATTAATGGCTTCATGTATATTCAAAAGGTAATACTACACTTTTGTCACATAACCAGTCTCCATCAGTGTATTTTTGTGTTTACACTCCTCCCTCTGTAGTATTTGTGTGTGTGTGTGTGTTTACCCTGTTCTAGTTTCTCCAGTAGACACAGGCTGCGGTCCAGCTGCTCTTTGAGTTGAGTCCCCTGAGCAGAGTGAGTGTCGCTGGGCTCAAGCAACTCCTCCAGAGCTCCTCTGAGCTCCAGCAGCTGTTTACGCTGTTCTGTACCCAAAACACGAGACACGCGGATCTGTTCCCTCAGCTCGCACAATTCACGGGCCTGAGACTGAACCAAAGACTCAATTCTGCAGTGAAATAGAGAGTTACAGTTAATAAAATACAGTAACATACTATATGCAATACGAAAACAGAACATGCATTACTAATGAAGAAAACATAAATGATGGCGATGATTACTTAGACGGAGAGCCTGATTGGCTGGTTCTGTTCAGGCTTCTCTCCTTCTCAAGATCAGCACTGAGTTGAGCGATTTGAGCCTTCATGTGCTTTGTGTCCTCTTCTTCTACACCACCTATGTGGTCAGAGGTCACACTCAGGAGTTCGGATGACAAAGACTTCTTCCGCAGCTGTCGCTGGAGGTGCTGGATGATTCTCTGCTGACCTTCGACCTGTGCTCTGAGCTGCTGGAGGTGCTGGCGGAGCAGGGCAGGGTCAGCAGTGGAGTCAGCGAGGTCGGTGCTAGAATCGCAGTGTCGAGGGGAGCTCAGCACCGGAGAGCTTGGGTACGAGGGGCTGGATGCTGTAGTGTCAGGAGACAGAGCAGGAACCAGTCGCAAAACACCGTCCACATCTGAGAGTTCACACACACACACCGAACACAACAAAGTTAATAATAGCAACTAAATAATATCAAACATGGCATCAGTCATTTCACTTACAGTAATGAAGTTACAATAAGAAACCATATTAGTTTTTATTATTATTAATCACACCAGAGATTAATCACAGTTTGGTCATGCAGAGGAAGTGATGCAAACTTTATTAAACCATATTAAGGTAAACTGATCACACACTCGTATATAGATGGACACACAACTGAGGTTAAAGGGTTAGTTCACCCAAAAACATTCTGTCATCATTTACTCACTTTCATTGACAACATCCATCACTTACATTATATGACTGAAAGGTCATTCTGATAAACATCGGGTTTGGAACAGCAAGAGAGTGAGATTATAATGACAGAAAATTCATTTCTTGGTAAACTTCCCTTTAACCAGTCAGTATTACATCACCAACGGTCTCATCATGCAGTCAGTACTAGTTTGGAAGTATGTCTTATATCTTAAAGAGCCTTATTCATGCAGAAACCCTGACATGCAATGACGTCAGCCAATTGTCTGAAGAAGCCAGGCAGTTATTTATGCAGTTACGCTGAGGTATTTTCTCCCTGTCTACCTGTGCTACTTCCTTCCTCTCTCTCCGTCTCACTCCTTCCACTTGTTTCGTACCCAAGGTCCTGCGCCTCCACCTGCACCCCTTTATCATCCCGTTCACCAGGGGGCGCTAAGGCACACAGGCAGGAGTGAGAACAGCAGCTCACGAACAGGTAAACAAGCAACATGCTGTCATTGTACCCATGACCACATAAAAATGCAACTCGGTATCAGAAAACTGGGAATTTTCGAAGCCCTTCTTGTTTAACCCTTATTTCTGATTTAACAATACTGTCACAGATCTTTGATACTGCTGATTCTAGATCAGCCAGTGACATGCTGTCAGTACCTTTAAACCCTCCAGAAAGGGGTGACAAAAGAAATGGGTGTTAAATACTAACTAAATCTCTAGCATCTCAGGTACTGTGGTGAGAGAAGGAACAGTGACAAGGGGCAATACGATACAGAAAGGGAGCATTAACAGCTAAATGGTGTGCAACAGTATAGAACCGATGAATTTAACACCGATACTTATCACCTGTTGTCATAACTAAGATATTACTGAGATATTAATACCACAACAGACAAGCATTTACAGGTGCTGCATGAAACACTCAATGACTTCACAATGCTCGTCTCCCGACCAATCATAACCCCAGCTTCTACTGATTGGTCGATCCTTTTTAAAAAAAGTAATGATGGCTACGTTGTGTGACAAAAGTTGAACTAAAAAAACGTTTAAAAAAAAACACCTGACAGATGTCTAATGCATGGTTAGATCATCAATGATAAAGTGCATGTTTAGTCACATCTTTAAAGTGCTTATACTTTAAATTTGAGCACCTTTAACTCTCATCTCCGTGCATGTGTGTGTGTTCCTCTCACCTTTGCGCCCATCAGATTGTTTGTCCTTGTTTGCGCTATGCACAGCCATGACAGACTGAGCTATCGCCAGTTTCTCCTCTAATTTCCGACATGCCCTCTGTCTGTCCTTTAGGGCCTTCTGCAAATTTTCAATATGGGCGTCCCTCTCCAGACAGTCGTTTTCCGGCACATCTCCAGCCCCTCCTCTTCGACCACACCCACTGATTTCACTTTTTACCCCATCCTTGTTCATGCTCTGAGAACCTTCGGTGTGAATTTTAAGAAGCATCAAGAGGTTTCTATGAAGGTTCTGCTGTGAGGACATGGGTTTCAGTAAAATCTGTTGCTGTAAGGGTTTAGAACTGTCCTGGTTTGGTTGTCCCTGTTGAATGGGCGTGCTCGTCTTTTGTTGGTGACTCTCAGTGCTTGTTGGGACCTCCAGAGACTCTCTCTCCAGCAGAGCATGCTGCAGCCTGTCCAGCCATTGCTTTAACTCTGGATTGGCCGAGTTCTTCTGTGATTGCCTTGAGCAAACGTCTGCAAGGCACTGGACAGCACCTTCAGCGGCTCTAATGCACTCAGACATACAGTCTGTCAACTGCTGCTGTTGCCATGATGGGACCTTTCCTTCCTGTAGCCCCTGAGTGTAACTTCCCTCCAAACCTGTGAGGGCACTGTTGTGCTTGATAGTTTCTCTTAACTCTTTAACAACGGCTTCTGAAGTTCTGAGCTTCTCCTGCAGCTCTGCATTCACCCTGCACTGCTGCAACAGTGAATCCTGAAGTGAGTCCACCTGTCGTTGCAGGTCAGAATCAGGTCCAACACCTAGACCTGGTTTTTGAGAAGCCCCTGATGGCCCCAGGGATCCATCCTTATTCTGTTGAGAAGTTCTGACTTGTCTGATCAGGTCTTCTAATCTCTCACAAACAGCCTGCGGATCTGCCTGCTCAGGGGCTCGGCTTGCCTGGCTGTTTGTTGTGTCTACATTCCCAAGTGATGTGATTGTGGACTCTGCTGTGTTCAAACACTCCAATAGCTGAGAGTTGAGTCTGTCTTTCTCTTCAACAGCCTTCTGAAGTTCTGCACACCTTTGTTGCAACGACACATCTCCCGTTTGACCCAGACCACACTCAGAATCCAGGCTACATGCGGTGAGGTACGCAATGGTAGATTCTGCTGCTTGCAGAGCCTCCAGGTATTCTCGGTTGAGCCGATCTTTCTCTTGTAGCTGCACCTGAAGCTCCTCCCACTCCTGGACTTGTTGCTGCAGGTGGGAGATAAGCTCCTCCTTCTCCTGGCATTCCTGATTCAGCAACTCTAACTGCAGCACGAGCTCAGATTCCAGATTTTGGTCGGTGTTTTGTCCAAAGTCAGCCTTCTGTTTCATTCCTGTGCCTGGACTTAGTCTGGAGTCCTTAACGTGATCTAATTCAACGTGTTTGTGGCGAGCTGATTTCAAAGATGTCTTGCTGTCAGAGCTGTAGTCTGATTCTTCAGCAGTCCTCAGGTCTCGGCTCCAGGGGTGACCGTGGTCTGGAATCACCTCACTTAGATCCTCAGAACTCTGTCCAGAGCTCTTACTGGGCTTCACAGGAACCGGCAGTCGGGATTTCACATACGCCTGTAACAGAACATGTTAGTACAGAGGACACAACTATTTGGACTATACTTGAAAATACTTAAGAAAGCTATTTAAACAGGACACTATGGACAGGTAGGAGAAAACTGCATCTTCACACCAGAAGCAGTGAGACGAATGACGTAGGGGTGGTGTGGCGTACTGAATAGAACTTGTGAAGTGGCAACTGGAAGGTTATTGGTTTAATTCCTGCAACAAGTGAGCATTACCATGATGCCTTTCTGAAAGACACTTAACCCCAGACTGCTTGAAGAAGAGGTTACAGGCTTCTTAATTTATGGGAAATTCTTGGGCCATAGGACACCTTAAATTCGAATCAAAATACACTATAGAGACAATATCCTGGAATTGGCCTGGTCCTTTTTCCAAAGCCATAGAGACAGACAATAGTTCATGGATTCATTCTTGCAGGTTTGGAACATAACTTGTTGGTTACTGGACAAATTTTTAACCACTATACCAAACCACCCCTTTTTACCAAAACATAAGTGAAAGTTATATGACTGACACTCACTGCATATCTGGCCATGTGCTGCTTCTGACTCTTGCTGAGTTTTGTGGAATGGCCCTCCTTTCTTTCTTCCTCCTCTTGCATTTCTTTCCTTTCTCTTTGTTTGCTCTCCTTCTCCTGCTGTCGTTTCTCCAGGGTCTTGGTGTGTCTCTGTGAATCCATCTCGCTGGTAATGCTGACGTTTATCTCCGGGTTGAATTGACCTCTGCCCTCTGAGGCAGATTTCTGCTGAAGCTGCTCTTTAAGCAGTCGGATAACCTTTCGGTGACCTCTGGCTTCCGAGCGGAGCATCTTGACGGTTTGCCGGAGGTCACCATGGCTGTCGCTTTCTCCAGAACTTTCAGCGCTTTCCTTGGACTCAGACGCATTTTCCTCCTTCAAAAGTCCACGGAGTTCAGAGGCTTCCGAGCGGAGTTTGGCCACTTGCTCCCTGCAGAATTCAGTACGTAAGTCTAATGGTTTTAATTTGATGTATACGTGAAGCTACAATGATAATACACAGCTATCCTGAACATACCGGAGTTGGAACACTGACTCCACCCCACAATCTGTGAGCAGTGACTGGAGTTCTGCCTTTTCTGGTGCATCCCTAGGCAATCTGGTTGTGGACGGTACGGCACCTTGCTCACTCTGCGTCTGTGAAGGCTGACGACTTTCACCCCGAGCCTCTGAAGAGCGCTCTCCCTCATCACATCTCTCCTTGAGAACCAACAACACAACGAACAACAATAAAGCACAACAACAAGACTGTCCCACCTGAGTCCTATGTAAAATTCAGAAATGAGTTTCAAGCCTACAAAAGACAAACAGAAAACTGATTAATCAGCTTCGCTTTTTTGAGTTTCAAACTGACTTTGGGTGGTTAAAATGGGTACATTAAATAAGCTCTCCTACCTTTTCGTTTGGAGGTTCAGCTACACCTGCAGCTGGCTGCTCTTTCTGTGTCTGCTACAGTAATGGGATGTTTGGTGACATATGACTCAATAACACAAAATGTCATAATGGAACAGAATATAAAGAAAGCACACAGTAACGACTGGATGGGGCGACTGCAAGTGATTATGGGTAAGAAAACAAGCCAGAAAGACAGAGAGGAGATAACAGGGGTTAGCAGGAATGGAAGAGAGAGATATAGAACGATAGGGAGAAAACTACTGCAGACACGTGCATAAACATACACATTCATTCAGCAGACAAACGTATTAGAGAAACAAACTCCTTTTTTTAGAGAGTCCAGCCTAACTAATGTGCTACCTAATGTTAGTATAAGAGAGACTCATCAACAGACATGAGGTCAATCATACACTAGCAGAAAAGTTATAGGATAAAGGTCAGAGGTTAAAAAAGGTACGAAAGGTGCCCCTGTCACAATGGCATCAAAAGCCAGAGATTAAAAGCCAAAAGATTAATAGCATTTAAATCATCAAAAACATTAACTTTAAATGAGTCATGACCTTTAATACCTGGGTTGGAGTTGAAAGAGTGATAAGGTCTGGTTCTGTCTGACAGTCTCCTGAATCATTACCCACAATGCTTTTCTCCGTTAGTACCAACCGTTTCTGTAGCTCAACGTTTACTGCCTGTAGCTCTGAGACCTGAATGCGAGAGTGTAAATTATACAAACTTTTAATTTAAAAGTGACCATCTACAGTATTAGAGCGCAAAACTATTTATAAAAGTAAATTCCCATGCTGTCCCCTAAGGAGCTTAATAATATAATATAATAAAATATTAATATGAACAGTTTAATCAAAACGTTAATACCTTTTGTCGCAGCTGTTCTACAGTCAGGTGCTCAAGCTCCTCCTCTGGCCCCTCCCACAAACATATACTCATATAGGATGTCTGCTCACCAATCATGCTCAGTGTGTCCACTAAAATCATTAGATAAATCATATTAGCATAAAGATGAATAATGATGTGACCTTATGAGTAGTGAGTAATCAAAGTACTGAATTACTATTTAATAATAAGGAACTAAATATGCATGTACATACCAGAATCATTGGCCTGTCCGACCCCTCCTCCTCGGTTCTGAATCTGTCCCAGTCGGGCCTGCAGGGAGGCATTCCAGCGCTGAGCTTCCTCCAGTGCATTACACATGCTCTCCAACTCGGAAGGATTCGAACCTGCGCACACAAAGTCAGTGACAAATGTGTTCAAGACATTTGAACCTGCAGAAGATTCATCATTTTAAATCTATACCACCTTCTAATCCTTTTCTTATTTTTTAGCATTTTGGTTATTTATAAGACAGCTAAGGGTGGACAGGAAATAAGAAGGAAGGACAAAATCAGGATGTGCGCACTATAAATATCTGTAACAAGCTCTCAGATTTCTGTGATGTCAAAACTGGCAGAGGTGAAAGAGAGAAGGTCACAGTAAGACAGGGCAGGACAGAAATAAATCAGGTGCGTTTCACTGTATTTTGTGAGTTTGTGCACAGAGATGATTAACAGAATACATTTATTTATTGACTTACATTGCATTATACTATATATTGTGAGTATGTGCAATCCCTGGGATCGAACCCATAACCTTGGCGTTGTTAACACCATGCTCTAACCACTGAGCTACAGGAAAGCGTTAGAATATTACAATATGTATTACATTATGAATCAATATATAAAACATGAATAATTAGACTTTAAATTTTAAATAAACTTTGAATATCTAATTCACTCAAATAAATGGTCAAAAAATGCAACAGTGACGAAGCAAAAAGTGTGTGTGTTTTCGGGTTGGACAGAAGCTTTCCTGTAGCTCAGTGGATAGAGCATGGCGTTAACAACGCCAAGGTCATGGGTTCAATCCCAGGGATCGCACATTCTCACAATGTAAAGTATAATGCAATGTAAGACAAAGCGTCTGCCAAATGTGTAAATGTAATGTTTTGTCAAAGATTCAGTGCATTTTAACACTGTCTGAACAAATTTTGAATATTTTTTTTTTATAATTTTGAAAGAAGTTTGAAAGGAGATTTTGATGGATGTGAAGAAAAATAATTGCTGTATGTGTGTGAAAGTAGATGAAAAACAGCATTACAAAGCGATGGAAAGTCTCTCGTTAGTTTCTATGTTCATGTGACAAAAACAGACACTTTGGCTGTTTAGACTTGTTAATTGCTTACGGAGTGTTCCACTGTATATACTATACACTACATACTATTAAAAATAATATATAAACTAATGCATTATGCAACATTACTTTCTCATAACCGCATTATGTTGCATGCTTAGTAATGGTACTCAGTCACCTAAAAAACCTTAAATTAAAAAAATATCTGATTAGGTAACTAATTAAGAAAATTATTTGGAAAATCACAACTGATATTAGTTTGAGTTTATTTGTCACACTTGAAACATAAGGTCAAGTTGCATTGCATTGTGGGATAATAGTAAACCATGCTTTGGCAGTACACGGCTCATTATTGAATAGTAGGTCATGTGGGTGTCATGCGCATTTGTATGCAAACATACATACAATATATTTTAGAAATGAGTATTATTAATAGTAAGCCATTCTGAACATCTCTAAAGGTTTGTGTTGGAAAACCAAGGTTAGTCGAGTTTATTAGTGCTTCACTGTTGATGAGCCATAAATACATAATTAAATACTTTATTAGAAAGACAAACAATGACATCACAGATGAGCAGAACAGAAAACAGAAAGGGAAATAGACAGAAAAAAGCATGCATAAATCAAAGCCAAAAAACAGGACAGGTCATGACAATGAAAATGGCAGCCAAAGAAAGACAGATACACATAAGCAGGCCAACACAAAATCTGCATGCAGATCTGCGTAGAACCAAAATGCTTCTTATTCTAAAAGTTCTACACATGCATTTGATGGGTTTATTAAATATCGTGTATAATGTCATGATGTTTTCTGGAAACAATAACGTGTGGAACTATTAGCTTCATTTAACACAACATTTTAAAATCCATTATGCAGAATTTAAAGCATTTTCTCAACGAAATAGTGTAGAAAATGAGTCAGAAGTCTGCAGATTTCACCTGGACCTGCACATAATCAAGGACAGTTATATGGAAATAAACACTGATGATGGTTCTGAAAGTGCCTATTATGCCCAAAAATGCTACCTGGGTAGTAGGGCAGCACCATATATCTAAATTTCGCAAATGTACATTATTGCAATATGCATAATGCAATGGTTTGCAATAATTTAATGATTTTAATACTTTCCTTTCTTAGACCGAATGTGAATCATGTATTTTCCTTATATCATTTTAAGCTTTTAAATACATTTTAATATAATTTAATTGACAAATTATAAGCATTATCGTATTGCACGTATCGCATTATTTAGCAGCTTTATGCATCACATTTTTTTTAATTTTGTGCAGCCCTACTAGGTGGTCAGGTCATTATTATTTAGGCATAACCTCTGATTGTAGCTTAAAAACATGAGATTTGATTAGTTGACAGGGCTCTCCCTCTGTACTACACCTTCTCTCTGCTTGGCTCTTTGGATCTCTCCCTGCAGCTCGTCTCTCAGCTGCTCATTCATCTGAACGCCGTTTTCCAGCTGCTGTCTGAGGAGTGACACGGCCGTGAGCTCCAGCTGCAGCGCCTGGAGCCTCTCAACACTGACACAACATTAAAAATTAAACACTGCCTTCAGTACTTACAGTCACATAACAATGCAATGACCGACAGACGCCTTCAGGCGAGCGGTTCAAACACACCTGTCATGCTCTTTGACGGCTCTGATGAGGTTGGAGTAGAGATGCTGCTCGGTTCTCAGAGCGCGATTTAACTCCACCTGCTCCTTCAGCAGATCAGACAGAGAGGGTAGTTCCTACCAACACCAGAAGTACAGGGTCAAAGGTTACACTAATGGAAAAGTTCAGTAGTACTAAATAATCTCTTCGCAAACCATCAGCCAAAAATGAGGAACACATCTGAGTGTGTGTACCTCGCACTGACTGTCTCCTCCAATGAGAGTACTCTCTCTCTGAGGGAGAGAAGAGAGACTGGGTTCAGTCACCCCAGACTGGGGGGCTTGGTCCCAGGTCAGAGGCAGTCGGCTGTCTCCTCTCTGGGCCAAACGCTGGTGCAGCTCCTGCAGAGGTGAGAACCGTTCCATAGAATCAGTATCCACCAGTCACCCTATATAATACTCAGACTAGGAGTGACAGTCAGACCATTACATGTATCCTTACTATGTGAATACTAGTCCTCATCCATACTTTTAAGCAACCTTAATTTGACTGTTGTACTCTATTAATATATATGGAATATCTCTAATTTTTCAAAAAGATCTTTTAAAACCACATGCAATACACATACGCACAATTCTGAATTTGATGTATACATACAGTAATGATCTCCTCTTTAGTGTTGAGTGTGGATGTGAGACTCTCTGTATTGACTGTCTGTCCCTCTAATCTCGCCTCAAGCTCTGAAACCATGGACTGCAGCTCTGCTAGAGAAATCTAGAACACACACACACACAGCGTTACTGTGAGAGTTTAATTCACCCGATTTATATAACGTCCACATACGATACAAATGACAGACCTTGAGCTGGTTCTCTCTCTTCAGTGCTGCGTTAAGAGCATCTGTTTTCTGCGCAAGCTCTTTCTTCAAAACGACAACAGATTTCTTACTGACTGCCGTTTTGTCCAGCGTTTCCTCACTGTTTCGTCTGCTCAGCTCGGCTATAAACACACAAATTATATAGTTTTATATAGTTCAAAATTAGGAACGCATGTTAAATCAGCGGCCAAACTGGTATCAGTCAGTATTAGTGTTTTCTAAAAAAACAATGGAGCCGTTTCAAATTACCTAAAAAACATGATTTTTTTTGACACAGCTGTATTCTTTCAGCAGAAACACATTCTCACCTTCTCTCTCGACAAGTTGCTCCTGCAGAACCTGAATGGTCTGTCTGAGCTCCAGCACCTGAGGGGGCGGGGCTTCACCGGTCTTCATCTCTAATAGGATACGATCTTTCTCCTGTCCACGTTCTAACAGCTTCTGTAAAACACAGAACGTTTTCACTTGCCTTTTTTGTGCCTCTTTAAAGCTATAGAATAAGTATAAAAGCAGCCTTGTGATCAACAGTTTAACGCACATTAATAAGAGCATCCTTCTCTGACAACATGGTACGAAGTTCAGCGCTCTCTAGGTGACCTTCCTGTGTTGCCGTAGTGCTCAATCTCTGTACATTCCTGAGCTGCAGCTGTGTGTCCGCCAGCTGTTTGCGCAGTTCCTGCAATTCAGCTGCACGATCATTGAGAGCTTGTGTGTGGTGCTCCGCACTCTCCTACACATACAGACACACACAAATATGTCAGAACAAATATGGTTAGAACAAATATGTCAATGTCAAAAAATAGTATACGAGTATGCATGCTAAGTATGCACCCTAAGTAGCTGATCTTTGCTGCTGATGGTGGCCAGGAGGTTTTCCACAGCGGTCTGATTCTCACACACCAGCCTCTCTCTGTCCTTCACTGCTTCAGACAACATGACCTCTGTGACCTTTAACCTCTGACTCATCTGTTCTGCCAGGTCTCGACCCTGAGACTCTGACTGGCTCAGAACGGTACTAGCCATCTCCTGCAGGGTCATGAAAAGATAGGTGAGACACAGAATAATGCATGTTTTAGGACGAAAAGCGTTCAGTGTATCTGTGTGTGCGCTTGTTCACCTCCAGATCTTTTGTTTTGTTGTCCAGTGCTTGCTGTAAGTGCTGTATGATGGAGTCTTTCTCCCTCAGAGCTCTCCGAAGGTTCTCCTCAGTCTCGTCTTTACACCTCTGAAGATTCTTCAGCGAGTTCAACAGCTGCTGCAGCTCCAGATCTCGCTCCTTTATGAGAGCATCAAAGCTCTACACACATAAACAAGAAATGGTCAACACCTCATTCCACAGTCCAGAAACCCCTTCAACCTCCAAGAAATCTTTCATGTGATGCAAATAAACATTTATCAACATAATTATCACACACACACTCTTACATTAATGGTCTCCTCATTGTGCAAGAGCAGGTTGTTGAGACGTTCCACGTCTCTCTCTTTCTCCCTCAGACTCAGCTTCAAGAGATGAATCTCATTTTCTTTCTCCTCCACGGCTGCAAATTTGTCATCTAGTGCTTCCTGCACACAGACACAACAATCATCTCACATGTATGAAGAGATTTAGCAGATTTGGTATCTAAACACCTGTGCTCAGTATTGCATGCCAAACTTCTATCTACTGTCCAAAACTACAACCACTGGAAGAGAAGAACATCCAGCTCAAACCTCCAGAGCTTTCTCTTTCTCCTTCAGTCGCGCTCTGAGTTTGGCCACTATGGCATCTCCCCCCTCTTGGCTTCTGTTCTTCTCCAGATCTTTCACCATGTTCATGTAGTCCTGAAAGACAGTCTTGAGTGAGTAATGGTGACAGAGGAGCGCTGTCTTTGTGTGTTCTTGATTTTGTAATATTTTGGGGACCAAATGTCCCTACAAGGATAGTACATCCTTACTATACTACAGACATTGTGGGGACCAGCCAGCAGTCCTCACAAAAAAATAATCATCAAAGATACTAAAAAATGCTATGGTTAGGTTCAGGAATAGGGTGAGGGTTAGGGGACATAATGTACAGTTTGTACAGTATGAAAGTAATTATGTTTACGGAAAGTCCCCACAAGGCATAGAAACCTAACATTTGTGCGTTACCTGCAGCTGCTGGTCTTTCTGATTCAAGTTGGCTGTCAGACGTTCTATAGTGTTCTGTAGTTTTTGTTCTGAAGCTCGGTTCTGTTCCTGCTGTTCTAGACGCTGTTGTTCTAGAGCGTTCTCTCTGTCAGCCAGAGCACTGGTCAGCTTCTTTAACTGATTCTGTAGATCCTGCAACAAAGGAGAGAAAATGTCTATGCCTTTTGTGTACGTGTATATCTATCTTACACCGTTTTTAAACATCAACCCATCCAGCTAATAAAGCAATAAATTGGTTCATATAAAGATTCACTGATTTGTTTGGATGAATAACTCAAACGCTCCATCAAAGCATTTTACATGTTCTGTTTTTGTAGTAAAAGACCAATGATTAAAAAAAACAATGTTCTAAAGTAACATTTTATTTTGTTTGTGGCTTAAACATCATTAGTGTAAATAATAGTTTCTGTTTGTGTCTTTGTTACTGACATTAATAGTTTTGTCTCCCTTCTTCTTCTGCTGCTGGAGTTGATCTAGTTCCTGCTCCAGTTGTGCTTTGGCCTGCTGGAGGAGAGAGAGCTCTGAGTCTCTGCTGCCCAGCACACGCTGCAGTTTCTGGAGCTCCAGTGAAAATGAATGAGCCTCCTTTTGAAGACGCGTCAGTTCACCCTGCTGCTCCAGGAGCAAAGACTGCTGATCTTCAGCTCCCTGGAGGACACAAAGAGTTTCCTTACACTAAGGCTTAATTCTGATTATCGAGAATCCGATTAAAACATGTATTCCAGAAATGCAGTTTTACCAGAAATAAATCAAATTTAAAATAGAGTAAAAAAACATACTATGCTGATTTCATTACTTGTGAACACGCAGTACCAAATCTAACTTAAACCAGATTCCAAATAAGCAGTGTACACAGAATATCTTTCAGCCCAACACAGAAAGTGACACATAAACGACATGCCTGGTATTTCTGTAGCTTGACTTTATGAAGAGCCTCCCTCGCTTTAGCCAGAGCTTGATCTCTGTCCTCAAGATCGTGAGATAAATCCTCAATCTGAAAGAGAAAAATTACATTTTGTGAAAACAATTTGTAACTGTAGGTAACAGTAAGTGATTTGAAGTCACACCTCTTTCTCCTTCTCTTTGAGGACCAGACTGAGGCCCTGGATGGTCTTGTCTCGTTTCATCGAGTTGTTCTTCTCTGCTGCCAGCTCGCTCTCTCTCTCCTGCAGCTCATCAGAAAGAGCCTGAGACATGAAGAGAAGATGACTATGTTTAGGAGAAGCAGTCAAAGTTCTTCAGTGTTTATATTGCATCAGTAAGGTTTTCGGGGTAGTGGTATGCAAATGGTAAAAACTTACTTTCATGTGTTAAAGTGGCTAATGTGGATTTTTGAGGTCTGTATGTTTCAGGGGTGTTTTGTAGTACTTGCCTTCTTGTCTCTCTCTGTTTCCTCCAGCGTGTTTTTGAGCATCTGGCTGCCGTTCTTGGCAGTGTTGAGATCATCAGCCAGTTGCCTGATCTTCTGCTCCAATCTGCTTAATTCGGTCTGTCTTTCTACGCACATCTGTAACTCACACAAACACACTTATACAGCACACATACATACTTTCATAGCCTCCATTTTGTATGACTCAAATTAAACATGCCGCCTATTCTGACTAAACTTGAGTAACTTGAGGGGTAACCAAAGGACATGGGTACCTCCTGTTTAAAAGGTCTGTACTCATCATTAAAATCGTCCTCCATTTCCCTCAGTCTCTCCTCCAGCCTTGATTTCCAAGACACGCCCCCTTGTACATTTGCATAAAGCAAGGGAATCTTGCTACCCTTGTGATGTGGAACGGGCTTCACAACTTTCGCAATCCTTAAGAGTTGAAGTATATCGAACACCAGAGAGGTTTTAAGTGGGCGTCTGCTGTGTGATGCGCTGACGGGGGCGTGGTCAGACTGCTCCAGGCTCACTGATTGGAGGGAAGTTGATCGTGATATCACAGTGCTCTTCTTCTGCACAATGTTCAGGTATTCTCGACTAAGAGAACAAGCTGGAGTTCCCGGCGTGCCAGCCGTACCAGAATGCACATCTTTGCTCTGACGCGAGGACAATTTAAACGGCAAACGTTGAGAGCGTTCTGTTCCTGCCCTGCTTAGTGGCTCAAGACTCACACACCTCCTTAATTGACCTGTGAACTTCTCCCGCCGGCCACCTCCACTCATATCCATAGCAACAACCCCCTGACTACTTCTTGAAGTATTCCACATGTCAGCAGTTGCCAATTGTCGCTGCTTTAGTTGAACTGAAGGTTGTTTAGAGCGCTGGAAGGATCGCAGTTGGTTTGGAGTTGTCAGTTTTCTTCTGATTTTCACTTCCTGTTTGACAGACTTCTGCAGCTGGCTACCATCTGGTTTTGGCAGGTTATGTTGTTTGTATTTGTTTACAATGTGCATTTTCAGTCTGTCTCTTTCGTTCTGCAGCCTCTGCAGCTGCGCAGCATGCGTGTTCTGCAGTTGTCCGATGGCGACGTCACAATGCACCACGCGCTCCAGCAAAAACACGCAATTCCCACAGAGAAACTCGCTGCGGCCGTCCCGATGCAACTCTGACTCCAACACATGTGAGAGGACCACCGCCAACCTCAGACGTCCGGATGCACTGAACAACCAGCGACACTGACTGCCCTGCATGCACCTGCCGCATACACGGCATGACTCATGCATGTTCACCTACGCACATTAAAAAGTCTACTGACAGACAGCGCAGGAGTTACCTCTGAAAGACCTACAGACATGCTGCACACTGCAAATCTACTCTGTGCCCATTTTTAGCATCTTTCCTCTTCTGTCTGACCCCAACAAATCATATCTTTCTATTAATCTTGCCTTGCATTTCTCCGTCGTCTTGCCCTGCATCAAACAGGCTATGCTCTGCCCAGCCCACAGACAGATATAAATCCTCTAATCCACAAACACACACAGGAAATCCTTTGGGTGCTGTGAGTCTGCTAAGACACACACACACACACACACACATTAATCCACTCAGCTCAGCAGGCGTTTGATGACAACAGGAGTATTTGGGCCACTGATGCTCAGGTTGCGTCTTTGGAATGAAGTACATTACTATTGCTTTAATGACTAGTAATCTGAATTCACTTTATTAAACATTTAAACTTGTCATTACACAATGTACATATCTATGTCATTTTCTGTTTCATTACTTTAATTCCACGTTGTTTGCTTACCTCAAGTTCTTTCATTGCAATGTAAATCTGTCCTACAAGATTTCACTGTACTAAACCTGCATGTTAATGTACACATATTCAAATAAAAATGAAACATACACAATTCCACATACACACAGCTGGCCCTCCACAACTTTCCCGCCAGGACCCAGAGGGATTTGTTTTTAATATTTGATTATTTTCTGTCTGCAACAGACACAACCTGCTGCCAACCTGATAATCCGGCTTAGCACGCTGCCCTTCAGCCCGAGTTCACACGCTTTTTGACCAATGAATTCTCGTGCCTTTTCTGTGACCTTTAAAGTCATTTGTGATCACAGAATAAGGAGTTTTTCTATCAATTTTATTGCAAATTTCTATGGTGGATTTCTGTTTGTATCTCAGGTACCAATATTTGCAATGAAAATAGTAACTCTGAACTCATTACTAACACACGAAACGCTGCTTTACCTGTTTGTCTCTTTCTGCATTTTCTCTCTCGTGCTCTAGGTCTTCCGTAAGACCCTGTTTAAAAAAAACAATACCATTCAGTACATGTATGCAAACATACATTTATGACAGCGTTTAAATATCAAGTCATAAGTTCTTTACAAACTAACACACTAACCTGTAGTTGTTTGTCTTTTTGGCCAATCAGAGAGTTCAACTGGGCAATCTGCTCTCCTATTGGTTTGTCTGAGCCATTTCCACGAAGCTCTCCAATCAGGGCATCTTTATCTTGAAGTGACATCTGCAGCTTCTGAATAACACTGTATAAAACAGGTATTTTTATATTTGACACTTTATATGTTACACTTCATTAATGTAAATTAACATTACACTATTACAGTTTAGGTTAAAAACACAGTAGATTTGCTTACTTTTCCTTCTGCTGAAGAACCTGCTGGAGCTCTCGAACCTGCTCGGGGGCGGAATTTGGATCACCTGAGGGTCCTGATTGGTTGGCAGCTTGTAGCTCTTTCTCCAACCCAAGATTCTTCAGCTTCTCCTGTTCTGCAATGATGGCCATGTTTTCCAGTTCCTCTTGAGCTGTGTGCAGAGACTAGACAGAAAACGAGACCAAAGAGAGAGAGAGAATAACAGGTAAAGATGGAGATGTCGGAACATTGTTTTTCTAACATTATTTTTATTACCTCCTCCAGTTCTTGAATCCGAGCATTAAAAGCTGCTCTGAGCGAGTCCATTTCTCTATGCATCTGCTCTCTGCCATCATCAACACCTCGGCTGGCTAAACTCTCCAGAGCTTTCCTGCCCACACACAAACACACGTACATTTAGTCTGTCTTCTACATATGCTTTACTGTAAACATGGTGGTAAGTTACACTAGTTACGCTATGTTCCAATCACACGCAATTTGTTTTATCACCACACCACAAGGTCGCTCTCACAAAGACACATTATCACAGACTATATTTGATGTTTAACACAGAGCGTTGGGGAACATGTGTTAGGACCAATAATATTTAACTGTGACAATGAAAAAAAATGACTAAAGAAAAGAATGACTAATTGCTTGATGTTTTATGGTGTCGCACCTGCAAAGGACTATGTGTCAGGGGTTTGGGGGCTCTGTAATCACTAATAACAAGAGTGTGAAAACAACACTTACGATGCCGACACAAGCAGTTCCTGTTTCTCCGCTAGATCTCGTTTCATTGATTCCACTTCTACTTTCAGCTCAATGTTCTACACACACAATCAACAAACTGAGGTCATGCAACACTACATGTGCGTGTATGTGGTGAGTACTTATCTTGCACCCATACTAGCAGTTACACCATTCACATACAGCAGAAAGTAGTGCATAGTGCACAAATTTTTGTACTATATTTGAACTAGAATATATGGTGAATATGCACAGTAACTCCTAAAGCAACCTAAAGTATGTTAAACTATAAAATTGATATTTTGTTTGAAACTTACAATCACATGTACAGCACTATCTAATCAGTAAATGTGACTTAATCCAGATTTATATTAATCATTTGGATGTAAACGTAATTGGATATGTTGAATGTCATAAAGTTTGTAATAGTTTAAAAGTTCCACTCCTGGTAACCATATTATTTAACTTTGTTATAATATATAATATAATAATATATGTCTGGCTGTTTTGAATAAAATACCAGATATCTCTTTTACAGAGCAACTGTAAACACTGCTGTTGGTGTGTGAATTAGGCCTGAATCAGGACTGTGTGTGTCAGTCACCGTTTTATAAATGTCCTCTGTGGAGTCATCACACTTCTGCTGTACACGCTCCTCCAGGAAATAGATCCTGAGCTTCAGATTGAAGTTTTCTTTCTTCAGAGCTGTGATTTGCTATGAGAAAAAGTCAAATGATTCCTAAAATATTCCTTACACAGGCACACACTCTCTTAACCACACACACACACACACATAACAAAGCAAATGTAATCTTTTGTAATCTGAGGATTTTCCTCATTTAATATTTAGGTTTAAAAATATGTTGTTCATTTAACTAATTATATAAAAACGGAGAGAGAGAGATAGTGATGAAGAGGATGAGACCTAAAAGAGAAACAAAGCAACTGTAACAGACTGTGTATATGTGTGTGTGTATGGTCAGTACTGGTGTGTGTGTGTGGCAGGGCAGTGAACTGTGCATCATTGTATCTCCGAGCAGTTTGCTTCAACATCTGGGGCAAAAAGAGGGGGAAGGGAGAGAAAAGATGGAACGAGAGACAGTCTGAAATAACCCATCTAACAAAAATACTGTGGTAATGGGCAGCTATACCCTCCTCTGAAAACTCTATTTTCCTTCTGTTTTACATTTTCCCCTTTAAAAACACACACACACACACACACACACACACTTACCCACAGGAATGCTTACAGATCTATATCTCGCTTCATAAAAATAAACCTCTTTCCTAAAATGGCTTTCAAGAATATGACCATTCATACACAGACACTTTACATTCAGCTTCATGCAGCAGTAAAATTACAGACATTTTTAAAGATTTAAAAGCATTTAAATACAGACGGCAGTAATTGCTGAAAATGACTGTTGTGGTATTTTTAACATTGCAGCATATTTCAAACTCTCAAAATCAACTCTGAAAAACTTCTAGGTAAGCAGCTCAATAGGTTAGAAGACAGCAAGAGAGACAGTAAAGAAAAATAAACTAAAGCTGACACTTTAATAATGTTGCACTTACGTTCTCGTAGTCCTTCATGGTCAGAGCTTTGGCTGGAGACATCCTCTGCTCTGGAAAGAGAGGAACTGCAGACGAAAAGACAACAAATGAATTAGCGAACAACAAAGACGTCTGTTTACTTCAGCTTGTTCCCCCCAAAAAAGTCAGTGAAAAAGACAATGAGTGTCTTTATTACAGAGCTCAAGGTTGAAGACTGGAGTGGGAGACTGGAGTAAACATAACAGTTTATTTTCATCTTGTTCACTTGCATAAACAAGAAAATTTTGTATTTTAAATTTGGGGTGGTTGGTATACCAGTTAAAACAACAGGCTGATAAAAAATTGCCGTAGAAACAGTCAACCTGCAGAAACAGCACAAACCTAAATAGTTTCATGCCAAGATATCAAATGTTTAGGATTGTAATTGTTACCTGGAGCATCCTGTATTAATGTACGTGTGTGTATGTGTGTGTGTGTAAAAGAGTTTATATGCATGTCTCACAGAACAGCTTGAAAAACACAGTGTGACAAAATCATGAGGTGCTCATCATGAAGGACTAAGCTTACAAGACTTGAGGGTCCGTATGTGAGAATGTGTGTGTGCACGCACATGTACATACCTGTAATGTTGTCCATGTTGAAATTGCTGCTGTTCAGAGACTCTGGCAGCCTGGAAATACTGCAGCCATGCAAGAACACACACAACAAATTAACAGTCAGAACAGAGGGACACAGTCATATATATTCACAGGAGCTAGAAAAACATATACTCAAAGACACAGTCTTACACACACACCACACAGTTTAAAACAGAAGTACAAATATCCAGCTGTAGCACTAAACACTGCAGTGTCTATTCTGCTTATGGCAGTTTTCTGAAACACTCGGACATAACGGACAATACACAGAGGTCTATGGGTTCTATTCATAACCCAAGGCATGGAACAGAAGCAGAAATAATGTGTGACGCAAAGAGAGAATCACCTTAAACTCCTAAAGCTAGTAGAGTGTTCCAACAACTGACAGTAAACACTCTGTGTGTGTGTGTGTGTATACGAGTGTGTGTTTGTGTGCTGTGACTCTGATCCTTATCAGCAGGTCTCTAAACAACTTCTTAAATTTCAATGCATTTTGCTCCTCTGACAGTCGTTCGGAAGGGCACAAGACTGAGTAGCAGTTATTTAGATCTGTTATCTCAATAAAATAAACTTTTTCTTCAACTCTCTCTCTGCTCAAACACACACACAGGTCTGAGCTCAGGTCCAAACAATCAACACATTCCCAAATGTGTGTTACACAATACTAGCAAACAAATGTGCAAAAATAAATAAATAAATCACTGTGTTTACAAACACGTACAAACAAAGTAGTCCTTTATTAAAGAACTCAAGGGCTCAGATTAATCCTAAAATAACTCTTATTACATAACATCAGTATTCATAGTCTCACTGATGTGAAGCAATTACGCATTAAATTAACCTGGCACAGGTACAGCTTCACTAAATAAGAATGTATATACAGCATTACACTGTAACAATACAATCATCTATTATATAATCTACACAGCACTCTGAGCGGGACTGAAGGAGCCGGACGGATGCAATGCTTTCTGATCTCCCACAATACAACACAACACAACACAGCCAAACAACTTCCTCTTCTTACGTTTTTCTACACTGTTAGCGTTGTGCTAGCCACAAGAGGACATACACGTTCTTATATAACGGTACTATATATATATCATCAGTCATCTATATGATTAAGTGTCCGGTCTCAAAAATACACTTTAATTGGTTAAAAGCTACTATCAGATGTCAATATGACCTACGCATATGGTATCAAATTACATCTTAGGTTTCCCTACAGGCTCGCCACCTGGTTTATAAAGGTGAGACTATAGCTTCTGCACTTATTAACCTTAAGCACAAAAACAAACCCGTCAGGACAGACTAGATCTTTAACTTGACCATCACACCCCATTACCTTCAGCTCTTGTCCATCAGAGACCTGCTGATCTCTGAACTAACACAACATTACACTAAACAAAACTACATGCACTGGTGGTACAGGGCAATAACCTACCTACGTCAGCCCTTCATGTTCAGATGGCCACAGAAAGGTTAAGGATAGAGAGAGAGAGATTAGACGGCAGATCAAAAAACAGTTGCGCTTTTCCGCTATGTTCAGTTTCCGTGAAGTAAAAATGCTATGACAGCGCATGATCACACATACATCAGCTCTCTCTCTCTCTCTCTCTCTCTCTCAAAACATCCCCGTGTAGACGGATGCTTCAGAGATCGAGTGCCTGCTATATTTATCTCATGAGGATCATGTGTGTTTTGTTTATAACATGGGGACTTTGAGACTGACACTTTCAAATTGAGACCAACAAACAAGGCACAGTAATGTTATTTTGACACAAACGCACTGCTGGACTGAGACC
>JAZGTI010006350.1:0-23598 GCA_036877585.1 Botia kubotai | reverse complement strand
AGTAACTCAACTTCGCTGTCTGTCCACACAAACGAACCTCGCGCCATGTTTGCTGTTTTGAAAGGAACAGGAAATCGCTCGTGTTATTCGTTGGTGTCGATTCTGAGGATTTTGATTGGCTTGCATGGCTTTTTTCTTTTCCCTATACTGCCGCCCATAGGTTTGGCATTATTATGGCGCTCAACGGCGTATTTATGCGGGTTGATATAAATGACAAGTTTTTTGAAAACGATGTTGTGTGCACAATGTTATTATTGAAAACGGAGGGGAGGAAATATTCGTTTCTCTAAATACCCGGCTATGTGTAAATGTGGTCTTTGTTTTTGACTTTTTCTTTTACCTGGATAGGTTATTTAGTACTCCTTTTTAGTTGGCTTCTGTTTTGGCCACGCCCTCTCCCCAAAACGTTTATTGCTTCCATTATCTTTTAACCTAAATAAAGTTTGCCAATTCAAGTGTTTGTTTTACATTTCTTGGGCAGAGGACTGGAGTGATTCCTCCACTTTTTTTTATGCTTTTTTTTAACCTGTTACTCCCACTCCCAACCCTAGACTGGGGAATGGGCTTGTAACAAGTGGGGGCTCATCTGTTCGTCAATTGGTTGTTCGTAAGTAGTTATTCATTTTGATATTGTAGTGTGTGTGTGTGTGTGTGTAAAAAAAATAGCAGATTTTTCATATTGTGGTTAAGAAAGATGTTACAAGTACTCAAAGAGGAATTGTTTGTAAAATTGGTAGAGGCAGGTATTTTGCCTAGAGACTTGATAGCGTTGAGGTTCAGTTTGAAGCTGCAGTGCAGGCTGAAGATGTAAGTTCCAACTCTGACCCTGCTGTGGCTCAAGATCTATCAATTGTTCTAAAATTAAAAGAATAGGATCTTTTAATTTAATAAACAGGAATGTGAGGCAGAAATAAGACTTCAGGTAGTGAAGCAAGCTGACAGAGATATTCAGTTATGTAAATTGGATCTGGAGGCAAAGCATTTAGCTAAGAAACCAGTTCCACTCCTGTGTACTAGGCCTATGTCAGTCTTGTCACCTATAACTTCTGCCAGTAGTGCAGTAATGGAGGATTTTTCGTGCTCAACCCCCAGTGAAACTTTGATGTCAGAAAGTATATCAGACTTGTGCTTCTGTTCAGGGAGACGGGAGTCAATTCTTGTCGCATTTGAGTGCGTTACTAGTAAATTGAATTGGCCAGAAGATATGTGAGTGTTGTTACTCCAGTGTAGCCTTGCGGGGAAAGCTCAAGAAGTTTGCTTAGCTCTGCCAATTGAAAGCTGTCGACTATGAGACTGTTAAGGTTGCAGTACTGCGCGCATACAAACTGGTCCCTAAAGCCTACAGACAGAAGTTCCATAGTCATTCGATAACAGTCAAACAAACCTATGTTGAGTTTGTAAGAGAAAAGAGTTCTTTTCGAAAAATGGTATCTGTCTAGCAAAGTTTCAACCCTGGAAGATTTACAGGAGTTAATCTTGTATTAACTTGTATTATCTTGTATTAATTTATAATCTTACAGGGTGGTAAACAGTTTTTTTTTGGCTCCGTTCGAATCACTTGATTGTAGATTGTAAGGCCTTTAAACAGAAAAATGCTGCCTCCAACCTCAAGAATGTAGCCCTTGTAGAGATGGCCTATAATGTTAGTTCTCCTAGTGAGAAAGGCTATCAACCAGGCTATCTTGTTTGAAGGTGTAGTCTCTCTGTCTCCTGATTCTGACTTTAAAACTGTAACAATCTTGTGAGACACCAGGTGATCGTTCCCCTTTACACAGTGTACATAAAGTCTGACATCATGAATGGTCCAGTTAGTTTAGCTGTGTGGGCACAGTTACCTGTTAATGGGGTCAGTCTCTTTCTTGGGAATGACCTTGCAGGTGGCATCGTCTTTCCAAGGCCGACAGTTTCTTAGTTACTCAGAAACCTGACCTCAGAGAAGTTTCCTTCTGTTTTCCTGCTTGTGCCCAGTCAAAAAAGTTTGAAGATGTGGTGGATATTTCAAACTCATTTCTCGTAAATGATTCTAACATTGTGGATTATGTCCTGTCTGTAATTCCAGACCCAGACATCGATGTGTCCTTCCACAACAAAACATTAACTCCTGAGACCCCCTGAATGCAAGTAGAGAAAACCTAGCTGTGGCACAAAAAGCAGACCCTTCCCTAGCCAAGTGTGTAAGTACCAAACATCCATATATTAAAAACTGTGCAGGACAAACAACACCACATTAGCCAAAAATCTGAAAACTAAAACCCATGAGGGAAAAAAACAGAGGACTCAAGACCAGGGGTTTCATCAGACTTTCTCATTCTCCGTCATTTTTTACAATTGTATGTTGCGGTAACTAAACTTTTCTAAACTTTTTCGACTTTTTTAAAGCCAACACTCAGGCTGGACAAAGTTCTCTGGTCATTCCAGGTGCTATAAAAAGGTGCTTAAGTAATTCCAAAGGGAAGCCTTTGAAAACAGAAGTGGCCTAGTGGTGCTAGTAACACGGTTAGTTTCCTATAGTAAGATTCCAATGGTATCTGCTAAGAGAATTCACCTGCACCAGAGGAAGTAGGCAGTATGAATTATTTATGCTTTACTGGTTCATTCAATTCCTTAATGTCAACAAAGGTCCTCACCTTGTCATTCTTTTTATCACATGGGAGGATACCCGTCCATGGCTTCATTGAGCTCTTCTGTGATACCTGACTTTTAAGCAGCAATCCATAACTTTTTGCGTCTCTATTGCCATCTCTGTTTAAAACATAAAATTGCAGATTGCTTGCGGAATTATTTTCTTAACATGGATGAAAAGTTTACATTCTAAACTGCTGTAAGAACAAGATCATTGTTGCACTATTCAATAATTAAAATCATCATTATAAACTTGTGGTTTTGAATCGGGGTAAGGAGGCTATTAGGAACACTGACCTGTTATGCACTTGCTCAATAACTGACTTGCGTTTATTTTTAATGAAGAAATTGTGGATTGTAGCTTTAAAATAAGCAGCAGCTCTTTCATGTTTTTTAGTAATGGGATGGGAAAATGGAGAGGAGAGGCTATATGACTTGGCAACTGATTTGAGCTTGATTTTGCTAGGCTCACAATTAGGAGTCCATAGTTTCCAAAAGAGCTAACAGTGTCAACCCTGCTGACCATCTCCGTTTTACAGGCAGAGGAAATTATTTGTGCATAGACTTTTTGGCTTTACACTTTATTGGTGTATAGGAGTCAAGTTGTCCTCCCAGACTCCTGATGTCAGCAACTGTTTTAGAAACTAGGGGTTTTAGTAACTCTCAGCTTATGTTTTTGTCTGTTAAACAAGGGGGCCTTCTGCTGAAAAAGTTTGAGAACCACTGACCTACTGTAAGTGAAGCACTGTTTTGATGCTTGGATTTTCTGATTGGTTGTTGATTAATTGACAAATTTAATTAATTATTGGCACATAATAGTTTGGGAATTTTGGAAACTATGTAATTTGTGCCTAATAAGTCTAATAAGCCAAACTCATTACTTGTTACTGAAAAATACTTTTTCTTTTTTTTTGGTTTGCTGTATTATGCTGACCCCAATGAAGACCTTTGTACTGAAGCATACTGTTTATGGTTGAAATTTATTAAATCCTTTTGTTGCAAAGGTTTTGCTGGTTCCATTTTATCTTTGGGGCTGTACTAATAAAAACACCTGTTCATTCCTGTTGCATTTCTACCCTGAACAGCCTGAAACTTTGTCTGAAAACAGGCAAAGGTTTCTGATTTCTTTATATTGTTAGATTAATTCATAGATTAATTTGTAGATTCGTAGATTAATTCATAAACTGTAGTTAAACCACTAACACTTAACGTACAAAAGTGCGATAAAACGTTACAGTTAAACAGATTTTATGTGAAAGCAGAAATTGCTTAATGTTTGACTTTTTTTTCTGTGCTTGAAGTGAGAGACAACACAACAGATTTTAAGTTTTTTTATATAACCGTAAAGCACTTGTGTGGTTGGTCATTAAGAGAGACAGAGACTGCACTCTTTTACTGCCTACACATTTTATTTTTACTCCATCTCTCTGAGTCAATGCAACGGCCTTCTCAATCCCTCCCACTCGTTCACCAGCTCATTCCTTCCATTCTCCATCCTCACACATTCTCAACAGCTTTGACATCAGAAAGGGAGGGTTCCAATTTCCCACCCACATAGCACTTCCTGTCCACATCTTTCTCTTCTAATTTCATTCTGCAGCCCTTAGTGATAGTCTTGTTGAGATGTTTGACTCTGTAAGGGTATCTCAAAACTGACAAGCTCTGATTCATTTTAATAGAGATGATTCTGCTGCAAATATACCTATCTGCTAAGCTGATAAGTCAAATTAATTTTCAGAATATAAAAACTGTGTGCCACAGTATAGGACTTTAAAAATATGTGCTCTTTGGAAATATGAGAGGCACTCATGTGGTTAAAGATAAAAAGCCTTTTATATATCAAGCTTCAGTCATTGAAATGTTGTTGGCCAAGGCGTTTTGACTTTAGTTAGCCTTCCTTAACAACTGGGGGTGGCTATAAACAATCAAGACACATACCTATATGAAAACAAGACACAAAACAGGACAGTTACAACAATAGTGAACAACTAGTATCGCAAAGTGTGTATATCCAAAAGGCTTCACATTGCAAAAGTCTATTATCTAGACTCTAATCTATTATCACCTCTAATTCTACATGGAATAGATTTCATTCCAGTGATCTTGAGATCTTTGCCATGACCAGCCACCATCCAATAAAAACAAATTCTTAGTAAAAACAGTATATTTATGTTCAGACACTCTTAATATAAGCTTCCTTTTTGTTTAACCTTCTATAAAAATGACCACATTCACAATCCAACATATATATTTGTGATGAATACGAGCTCACCAGCTGGTCTTCGGAAAAAAGGTGAGTCTGTGAAGGATGTAAAAAGAAATTATGGCTTACTCGCAAAGCACTTTCGTGCAAGGTAACATTTATTTACAGTGCCAGAAAGTTCATCCACAGTGAAGAATATTTTTTGTGTGCACTTGTAGATGACAAAAATCCAAAGTATCAAAGAAACAACAAAAAGGAAAATAAACCAGAAAATAATCCAACAATGATATATACAGTATACACAACAAACAGATATCCACAGTATTCAAAGGGGTTTTGGGTTTGCGACTTGGTAAACAATCGACTTGGTAAACAAGCACTGGTCCCCACCCCTTTCTGGACCATACCCTTCATAGGTAAGTATAACATTTAATACCAACACAAATACCACATTTATTTGACATCTATTATATTTAATCAATAATAATTCATTTCCTATCTCCATCTAATAATAAAACACAATCCTTTAACACATAATACTTTTAACACATAATTTTCACACACAAAAACACCTATTCAGAATACACAATGGTTTCGCCAGCTTCCGGTTGCGCTGCGCCAGCGCGAAACGACACAACAAGTGCAGTGTATGTGTTTGAAATGACTGGGAAATGCATACAGACGGGAGAGTGTTGAAATGGGAGAATGTCCATGTGCTATCAGGATTGCGTGTCCACCCGCTACTCTGATAGCGGCAACAGCAGGCAGGAACGGTGCGGAGAATGAATGAGGTGAGTAAGTGTGTGTATGTATGTATGTATGTATGTATGTATGTGTGTGTGTGTGTGTGCCAGTGCTGTTTCCCCAGCGGCGGCAGCTAATGTGACTTTATCACATCACCTTCCCCCTCTCCAAGACGCGTACTGGCTGGAAACCTGGACAGGTAGTCGGCTACCACATTGAGTCTGCCAGGTCAATGCTGTATTTTGAAATGGTACGGCTGCAGGGCAAGGTACCATCTTGTGACTCTGGCATTGTGGTCCTTCATGGACTGGATCCAGGTTAAGGCCCGGTGGTCCGTTTTCAGGTCGAACTCTCGACCAAGGAGGTAATATCGCAGACTGTCCATGGACCACTTGATGGCGAGACCTTCCTTCTCGATTGTAGTATATCTGGTCTCCCTGGGCAGTAGCTTGCGGCTGAGGTAAACAACTGGCCTCTCTTCTCCTGCGCTTCCCTGGGCAAGGACTGCCCCGATCGCTGTTGCGGATACATCTACTTGCACCAGGAACCTTTGAGAGAAGTCTGGACTCTGTAGGACCGGGCCAGAGCATTCTTATTTTTTAAGGCATTGAAAGCTGTCTCGCAGTCATCAGTCCGGGAAATTGGGTTTTTTACCATCTTGGATAGCAGGTTGATTAGAGGATGCGAAGTTTGGTACAAATGGTACCTTCTGTACCAGCCCACCAGTCCTAAGAACGACCTTACCTCTTTCTTGGTCTTTGGTCATGGGCTCCTTCGAATGGCCTCCACCTTGTCCATCTGTGGTCTCAGATGTCCGTTGCCCAGGTGATACCCCAGGTAGTCTGCTTCTTGCCTTGCCCACCTACATTTTTCCACATTTAAATTCAATCCTGCTTTCTTTATCCTCTTTAGTGTTTGTTGAAGATGTTGGAGATGCTCTGCCCACGAATCGCTGTGGATTACCACGTCATCCAGGTATGCCGCAGACCGGTCTTCACAGCCTTGGAGGACTCTGTCCATCAGCCGTTGGAATGTGGCTGGTGCCCCGTGAAAGCCAAAAGGAGAGACGGTGATGTGGAATAGCCCTAGAGGCGTTCGGAATGCGGTGTAGAATCTGGATTCAGGGTTGAGAGGTACCTGCCAGTACCACTTACACAGGTCTAACGTTGTGATGAACCAGGCTTTTCCAATCTTCTCGAGCAGATCATCCACTCTTGGCATGGGGCATGCATTAAACTTAGATTGGGCGTTGAGCTTACGGAAGTCGATGCGGATACGCAGGGATCCGTCTTTCATGGGTACAATCACCATTGGACTGCTCCACTTGCTTGTTGAAGGCTTGATCACTCCTAGATCTTTCATCATCTTGATCTCCTCCTTCAATGGTTCCACCAGCCTCTCAGGTACCCGGTAAGGACATTGACGTGATGGTGATGGATCGGAAAGGTGAATGGTTGTTCTGCCTCTGACAGAACAAAGCAGAAAACTTGTTTAGGAGGTGCTGCAGCTCTTCCCTCTTGGAGTCTTCTAGGTGAGTTAGACTTACCACAGACGGCTGTCTCTTTGCAACCTCTGATTCCTCTTCCACCGCCACCTTCCTCACCAGTAGTGATGTTTCTGGCCCCTTACCGGGAGGCACCTTCCACTCCTTTAACAGGTTCACATGGTAAGTCTGCTTGGTTATGCCCTTGTCCGGATGATGCACTTCATATGTTACTGGCCCCATCTTGCGGACCACGGTGTATGGCCCTTGCCATTTAGCAGGAGTAATACCTTCTGCCCAGGTTGAAACTGTTGTAGCCTGGTGTGTTGATCATACCACCTTTTCTGTGCTTGCTGTTTTTCTTGTAGGTTCTCTTTGGCTTGTTCTCTGTACCGCTCCAGATGATCTCGCATCTCTAACATGTACTGCACAATGCCTTTCTCCTCCCTCTTGGATGCAGGTTCCTCCTCCCAGCCTCTCTTCAGCAGGTCCAGAGGTCCTTGTACCTGCCATCCATAGAGGAGCTTGAATGGTGAGAATCCCGTCAAAGCTTGGGGTACCTCTCGGTAAGCGAAGAGAACAAACGGTAGATAACAGGAAGAGGTTGCAGGGGTGCTCTGCCCCGCTGGAACACAGCACCTGTCCTTTGGCAGATAGCACATGTGTTATAGTGTGTTTGTACATCAGTGTAGAGTGTGGGCCAGTAAAATCGTGAGCTAATGCGTAAAAATGTTATCTATTGGCCCAGGTGGCCAGCCCATGGAACAGTGTGTGCAAGGTGCAGAACAAATGGACGACAACAAGATGGTACAATTAAACGCATAACATCATTGGTTTGCACATACAACACACCATTCATCACTACATACTCTTCATTGTACAGATTTTATGTTTTATTACACTCAGCTTTAACAAACAAGGGCTTTAAAGTTTCATCTTCCCTTTGAAGCTGTGCTATGTTCCCTGGCACCTTCCAGCCATTAACTTCAAGACCCTCCACTGAGGCCTCAGAAGCTGGGGTACCCAGGTACTTCTCAAGCCGCCGTTGACGATGTGACTTTTTAGGGCCCTTAGTCCCGCCCTGCAGCAGACTACTGTCTAAGCCTGGCAGTGGCTGTAGACCTGCCCTGGTTTGAGCTCTACAAAGAGCAGGACATGACACATTAACAGTGGCAAGAGAATGTTCATCAAGAGAGTCCTTGATGGTGGGTTGCAAGAGTTCATAAAGTACTGGCAAGTCTCTTCCTAGGATCATATCATCCGGTAAATTGTCAACCACAGCAACATTAAGCAAGTACATTTGTTCCTGTACCTCCACCGTTACCTCGCTCGGGGATACTGCTTTATGTCCCAATGCACGCATTGAACAGAGGTAGTGTTCACATAATTGACATTATTTACAAAGCATGATTTCACCATTGATAAAGAGCTTCCAGTGTCCAAGAGTGCTTTCAGTTCATGTCCATTAACAGTCACATCATATACATTCTGACTCTCCCCCACAGAGTCAAAACCACAGTCCCCTTCTCTAGGAAGATAACAAATAAGTATAACATCATAAGTGTCGCTTTGCAAGCAGGACACACAGCTGCTTTGTGGCCCGGCTGCTGGCAATAAAAGCACAGTAAGTCTTTGGTCGTTGACTTTGCACCTTGTGCATTGTCAGACTCTTGAACACGACCCCCTTTTAGACCCAGAGTTATGAGAAACGCCATTTAAGTGGTTGAGTACGAGGACCGCCGCAATGAGCATTCAGGTAGTGCTGAGCCAACTTTGCCGCTGCTAGTCCTGACCTCGGCTCGTGCTCTCTTACCCAGGTGTGTGTGTCGTAGGGTAGCACCCGAAGAAGCTGTCCACGTATTACAATATTACATGGGCAGTTGTGGCCTACTGGTTAGTGAGTCAGGCTTGTAATCTAAAGGTTGATGGTTTGATTGTAGTGCCAAAAGGTAGCAACTGAAGTGCCCTTTAGCAGAGCATCTAACCCTCGATGCTTCTATGTTGTGTGGTGAAGGTTCAAATCAAAATCATAGTTTATTTGTCAAATGTAGAAACATTCACAGTATAATACGCAGTGAAATGCTTTGTTCGACTGACCGTGCCCATAACAGAAATAGAATGTTACTATACCAAAAAAATATAAAATAAAATAAGTAAAATAAAATATAATAAAAATAAATAATACAATTAAATATATATAATATAAACAGTGTAGGTGCTTGAGCATTGTGCAATATATATAAGGTGTGCAAATGAAGTGTGCAAATAAATATGAATTCCTATGAATTCAGAACCAGATTTCAAGAAGTGGGAGTCTAATTTTGAATTTGAATGTCCTGGTTGAGGGCCCGGATGGCCTGGGGGAAGAATAGCCTCCTCATTCTCTGTCTTTGCCTTTAAAGTGCGTAGTCACTTCCCTGAACGCAACAGAGAGAACAGTCCATTGCTGGAATGGTTGAGGTCCATCAATATCCTCCAGGCCTTGGTCAAGCACCGTTTGATGTAGCTAGAGTGCAGGTCAGGAAGCTCAGTGCAGATAGTACGTTCTGCTGATTGCACCACCCCTTGGAGAGCTCGTCTGTCCTGCTGGGTGCTATTCAATGGTGCAGGTGTAAAAGGACCTGAGCACCTTAGAGGGCAGTTTAAAGTCCCTTGAGGTGGTAAAGATGCTGTCTGGCCTTCTTAACTGTGGTTTGGATGTGGCATGACCATGAAAAGTCCTGTGTGATTTGGACGCCAAGGTAGCGGAAACTGTCTACTCTCTCCACTGGGGTCCTGTAGATTGTAAGTAGGTCCTCTTCTGCTTCGTGCTAAAGTCCACTATCATCTTCTTTGTGTTGCTGATGTTTAGGAAATTTTTGTCCTGGCACCATACCTCCAGGTTTCTGATCTCCTCTAGGTAGGCCGTCTCGTCATTGTTGAAGATCAGGCCCACCAAAACAATGTCGTCAGCAAACTTGACAATGTTGGTGGAGTTGGAAGTGGCAACACTCAGGACACAACCTTGGGGGGTTCCATTGCTGAGGGTGAGCATAGGTGAGACGTGTTTTCCCACCCTTACTGCCTGTGGTCTATTTATTAGGAAGTTGGAGATCCAGCAGTAGAGCGATGGGTTGAGTCCCAGGATTTCAAACTCCAGGATTTGGAGTTGAGTATTGAGGGAATTGTTGAACTGTAGTCCACGAACAGCATTCTGACGTAATTCCCTTTTCCCGATGTCCAGGTGTTCCAGGGCTGAGTGATATGAATGCAATTGCGTCCTCTGTGAAGCGTTTTGGACGATATGCAAACTGCAATGGGTCCAGGGTGTCGGGTAATGAGGAAGTGATGAAGTCAGGACAGGAACGACAGGAACAATGATAGACTGTTTAAAGCATAAGGATATTACACACTGTTCCAGAGAGAGGTTACATATCTCTGAATACCGACGGTAGTGCCTGTGATGCTGACTGGTCGGACTACTCAGAGATGATGAATGCGTTCTTCGCCTCAGCACTCTCTGGAATTTCTTGTTTTAGCTTTTGTTTATATTTTGGCATGAGGAAGATGGCGGCATGGTCTGATTGTCCGAACGGTGGATGTGATTGTGCCTTGTAGCTGTCCTTAAATGGCATGTAGCAATGGTCCAGTGTCCTTTTGCCCCTGGTAGGGCATGTAATGTGCTGATAAAAGTTTGGCACTGCGTGCTTGAGGTTGGCACTGTTGAAGTTGCCCGCACGATGAGTGCAGCATCATGGTGCTGAGTTTGATATAAAGAAAGTGCCTCATGCAGTTCACATAAAGCGCTGTCTGTGTCCGCCTGTGGTGGAATGTAAACGGCACTGACTATGACCGAGCTGAATTCCCTTGGTTAGGTCCAGGTTAGGTGTGTAGGACCATGAAATTGGCATAATGCTCATGTTGTTGCACCAGTTGTTGTTTACCATCAGACACCCTCCTCCTCCTCTAGATATGAGTTGCTCTGTCGTAGGTGAAGTCCATGTTGATGACAAAAAGTTAATAGATTTAGCCAAAAAAAGATGGAAATAAGCACTTTTTATGAAAAATAAAGTGTGGTCGGATGCCCATAAAATATATAATCCAGTCAAATGATGCATCCTGTATCAAATACAGGACCAATACAAGACAGGACGGAAATGGTCCCTTATTTAGCATACACATTTAATAAACACATAAGGGTGCTGCTATATGGAGATAAACACAATTGCAAATAAAAACAAATTAATGTCACAAGAAATACTGAAGCAGCTCAAACCTAGGCAAGTTTCGCCTGCACACAAGTTCTCCCGTGAAACATAGGAAGCTTTCACAAGCTCTTCAAATACAGGTCTGAATAGAAGAAATGTGATCACTGAGTATGTCACGTAACTTGAGGAATAAAAGGCATACGATGCTTGCCAAAAAACATTTTTAGCTGCTCGTGGTGGATTGTGTAACATAAAACAGCATGCGGTAGATGACAGCATGTCTGTGCTGACATCACTGAAGATGATTTGGTCATTGTTGCAGTGTATCTGTCGTGTATTTGTTTTCTTATGTAATTAGATATTCCTTATCTATTCGCCTATCATTTTAGTACATAACACTGTCATGGATTATCAACTAATATAATTTTCCATATGTTGTCAGACCTTACTCAAAACTGATAACTATTATTTGGACATTATTAAACAGATAATTTTGGTGTATGTAACCAAGCACACTGTACGAAAAAGATGCTGTCAATCAAACCAAAAAGTAAAAAATTTTCTTTAGGAATTGTTTTAAAATCTAAAATTTGCAATTATATATATATATATCTGTCCACTAAATCTCCAAATTAGTTTATGTGGACTTAGCTAGTCTATAGTTAATCCTCTTTGTCTTGCAGGTTGACATTGGATTTGGAATTGCAGGGACACTGGAGATCGATAGAGACAGATGGAGAAACCTCAGGTGAGTAAACATTAAACAGGAGTTGGGTAAGTCACAATGTTGAGCTATGAGAAAGACAAAGGATGTGAGGAGTGACTAAGTATGCTTGTTGTTTAGCAGTGGCAGGTGTGGGTGATCAGTAGGTGATTGGGAGTGTGTCAGCGTAGAAAATGGTGTGGGTGTGTCCGTGGCTGGCGGAGAGGGTGTGTCCCTGACAGTACCCCCTCCTCCACCAAATGGCGAAGATGACGGCCTCTACCTCTGGGAGTTGGACAATCAGGATGATTCTGGTGAAAGTCGATGAGTAAGGATGGATCAAGGATGTCATCTCATGCGACCCAGGACCATATCCCTCCCAGTCTATGAGGTATTCCAGACAGCCACCTCATCACCAGGAGTCCAGGATGTCATGGAACCCTACAGCTGGAACCTCTGATGGTTTGTCTCTCCACAGGAATAGGGGAGGTTGGAAACAGAGTATGCACTGGAATTAAGTTAGGCCAGTAATAGACTGCCTCAAAGAATTCTGTGCATACTTGTCCCAGGGTAGGAAACGGTTCCAGTTGTGCTGGTTATCATGGCAGTATGACTGCAGATATATCCTGATTTCTTGGATCTTGCGCTCTGCCTGGCCATTAGTTTGGGGATGGTATCCTGATCATTCATTTAAATTTAAATTCAATTTTATTTTTATAACGCATTTTACAATGTTACATTGCTTCAAAGCAGCTTTACATAAAAAACAAAAAATAATAATGAAACAGAACAAATGTCAGACATGTTGGTATTATTAAAAATAATATGTATGAGATGTATAAGACTAATTAGGTATACTAAGTTTATAGTATGTTTATGAATAAAGGGTTGACTGAACTGATAAAACCACAAAATTATTAAGCAAGATATGCATTCTAGCTTACATAGGGATGGCATATAATAGTTAACATCTTATGGGACAGGGGTATAAGGGATTTGCAATAGTACCATGAACTACACACAACATGCAAAAGTAGAATACATCAATACATAAAATATATACAATAAAAATGTTAGAAGTTTACAATTAACAAAACCCTAAGTTAAGTTAGACACCAGCAGTCTCCCAGCAAGCAAGCCAACAGGGTGACAGTGGCAAGGAACCAAAACACCAATGATGTATAGATGGAGAAAAAACCTTGGGAGAAGCCAGGCTCGACCTGGAGGGCCAGCTCTCCTCTGGCACATTAAAGCTGCAATTTGTAACTGTCTCGGATACGAACAGGGTTGATTATAATGATTTATATTTATTTATTGATGAAACAAACTGGTGGTTCCAATTATATTTAATAATATGATGGGCACTGAGAAATCGTGCCAACAGAAACAGTGAGGCATAGTGTTACTAATTGCAGCCATAACATTACACTGCTGTAACTAAGCAGGGAACAAAATATAGAAACTTACTTAGCTAAATGTAGGCATGTATATAACGGTAGGTTTACTAAGGAAGTCTATCAAATCCTGATGATCTCAGGGTCTCAGGGGTCATTCATTTTAGTCCCCCATCTGGTCTCAGAGCTTGGATGATAAACTGACTGAGACTCCTAGAAGTCTGAAAAATGACTTCCAAACTCAGGATATGAACTAGGGCCCACAATCAGAGACAATATCCTCAGAGATACCAAAGTTACAGAATACAAGTGATTTGAAGTTGGTGGGAAGACCTTTGAGAGATGTAAGCTTGCAAGCCTTGGAGAATTAATCTACCACCACTAGTATGCAGTGTGAAAATCAGAGTTGGGGAGATCAGTGAACAAATCGACTCTGACATAGGACTATGGTCTGTGTGGTATGGGAAGAGGGACCAGTTTGCCAGTGGGAAGCTGGAGAGGGGTTTTGGAGATGGCACAGGGTGAACATAATGTCATAGTGACCTTAAATCTGGTGACGTGCCCAACGTGCTTGCCGCGGGTTCAGTCTTTTGGCGTTTTGGATGTACTTAAGGTTCTTGTGGTCAATTATGCCTGTGAAGGGGTATTGAGCCAGTGACGCCATTCCTGCATGGCTAATTTAATAGCCAGTAGCTCACAGTTCCTGGTGTCATAATTCTACTGGGGTACGTTTTTTCGAATAATAGGTGCATGTATGGAGGAGTGGAGGCTCTGACCCCAACGGTGGAGGTGTCGATCTCCACAACAAAGGGGAGCTGTGGATCAGGGTGAGTGAGGATCAGAGTGGTGCAAAAGGCCTGTTTTAGTTTTTCGAAGGATGTGATTGCTTTAGGGTTCCAGGACAGACACTTGGGGATTTTACAGAGCATGGAGGTAAGAGGGGCTGTATGGTGACTAAAGTGCTTGATAAATCGGCGGTAGAAATTAGAGAATCCAATTTCTCAAGTTTGAGGTATACTTGGTATTCCCTCAATCATTGAAGGACCTGCTTGATGTGGTGCTAATGTTCGGCCAGGTTCCGTGAGTTGATTATCACAATTCAATTGAGAAACTCTCTGAACACCTCATTCATAAACCCCTAAAAGACGGACAGGGAGTTGGAAAGGCCATAGAGCATAACCTGATATTCATAGTGGTGCCAGTAGATGTTATAAAGGCAGTTTTCCACTCATTGGCCCCCCAGACAAAAACAAGGTTGTAAGCACTTCTCAGGTTCAATTTGGTGAAGACAGAGTTCCTTGAGGGTTGGGACCAGGGGAGGTGGATATGGGAACTTAACTGTTTGGGAGTTGAGGGTGTGGTAATTAATGCAGGGCCTCAAGCCTCCATCCTTTTTACCCACAAAGAGAAAGCTTGAGGCAACAGGAGAGGTGGATGGATGAATAAACTGTTGATTGAGAGCCTCACCTCCACAAACTCCTCCATGGCTTTACATTCCAGGATGTACAGATGGTATACTCTACCCTTTGGGAGTTTGGTTTCAGGCAGCAGGTCAATGGTGCAGTCCTATGGCCGGTGCAGAGGAAGTCGAGTGGCAGCCTGGAATGACCGGTAGTCTAAGGGAATTTCTGGACATTCATGGGATTCAGAACTCTCTGTGTTAGTGAAACAAAGCTGAAATGTTTGGGGAAAGGAATGAGGAATCGGGATTTCTGATAGACAGTTATGCAGACAGGACTTACTCCATCGGGTGATCTGGCTGGTCTCCCATTGAATCTCTGGGCAATGTTCAGCAAGCCACGGGCATCCCAGGATGATGTAGACTGTGGAGCCCTCCAGCACCAGAAAGGAGATGTTTTCTCCAAGGAAGCATCCCACTTGTAGAATGACTGGGGGAGATTGGAACTGGATTTTCCCACGCCCTAGTGGTTTTCCTTGAATAGTTTCAATATTGAGGATATAGGAATGTTTTCTTTCGGGTAACTGCAGGTGGTTTAGGAGAACTTGGGAAATGAAGTTCCCTGAGGATTATATGTTACTATATATACAGTTAAATTTTCTAGCCCCACCATATCATCATAAAGAGCCATCTGCGTTTGGATCTGAAAACCAAGACCCTGTTGGTAAGCAGTGAAAAGTGCTGGCTGCGACTAGCATGCAGAACTGTAGGGCGAATTACTCACTGAAGATTTTCCTTGGCGCAGACGGATGAGATTATCCTGGATAGTGTGCCAGCAGATTGTCAAAAGACTTCCTTTGAACTTTAGTTTATTGTGATTGTATCGATAAATAATAAAGTTGAATTATATTATCCTGCATTGCATTGTTACTCTTTAAAGTTTATACTTGAGGGTGTTGATTCTAATTTGCTGTGAACATTATAAACAGTATTCTTTTATTAACAGTAAAACAGCAAGAGTAATGGATAATTCAGAGAAATGAGTTGCTATGGCATCAGGAATTAACAAATGTGGTCGGAACATCATTGGACAGTTGTTGCTTAACAACATTGCTACAGCCCTCTAGCCGCTTACATTTCTGTGTTGTTACATGTTGCCAGCATGTAAGCTGGCTTAGACTACAAGATTCTTAGAAAACACTGGGTCCAGTACCTTGTCCGTGTCAGATGTTCGGTACGTGGCCTGTGGTACCACAGTAGCTTAGGCACTGCATTAGTTGTAGGCCTGAGGGAGAAGATTTCAATACTGAGGTTGAGACATGCTTTGATAGTGCTCCAACTTGAGAAATCTTGAGAAACAATAAAATACTGGATTTTCATTTAAAGAATTACCTTGCATTAAACTTCTGACACCTTGAGTCAATTCATTTGTTGGAAACTTTTCCAGTGAAGACCAGAAGACTTGGATTCTCTTCAGCAGTAGTCTTTATTTTAGAAAATGATGAACACGAGAATACACGTCAGAGCGTACTGTTTGGGTGCTGCAGTCATCAAGTCTGACACATTGTTAACACATTGCAGTTTTGAGGGGCAGTCCCTTCAAATGGAAACAAAGCACTCAGGTGACAACAAAGCTCAGATGGAATGACAACAAAACCCAGAGAATGGTTCACTTGTTGACTCAGGCCAGAGAAAACGATGAACAACTCTGTATTTACATTATTATTTAGCTGGTGTTGTTCCTACTGTTACTATTTACCTTACTGTTTCAAACGATGATAAATAAACACCCACACGTTTTTATGCCTTATGGGGACTTTCCATAGACATAACGATTATTATACTGTACAAACTGTATATTCTATCCCCTAGATGTATTTTTTTTACTATCCTTGTGGGGACATGGATGTGCGCAAAACAAGCGTAAACACGCACACAACAGGATCCCCTTATTTTTGACTTTGTAAAGATACAAGGAAGTTATAGCACGTTGAGGCAAGCTAAAACAGCACAGTGGCCCTCAAGGACCAAGTTTGGACACCCTTGGTTTAGAATATCGTAGAAATTTCATATTCACCAGAGATCTGCATTGACCCTTGATTGCTTGCATGATCACATGACACCATTCTAGCCAATCGGAGGCCCTCATCCATAAGCGTTTGTTGCATGAGTTGGCGGTTCCACTTGATGAGTCCGGTGGCATCGGTGAGGTGGTAAGGGAGTGAAGAGTGGGGCATCTGAAGGCTGATATCTATCAAGATACAAGACATAGACAAACTCCCCTCTCAATTGGATTACATGGGAGCAATGTTTTGGAGATGACCAAGCTGATGACACCTTATATGTGAAGTGATGCTGCAGTCATGTTGAACATTGTAACATTGCAGTAAATGCAATACAGAATATAGGAAAGGTAGTTTGGTTCAATGTTCCCAAGATGTTATGATAAATTCTAAACATTTAAAGGGACAGTACACCCAAAAATGAAATTCTTACTATTTACTTACCTTCGTGTCAGGGAGTTTGAATAACACGATGGTGAGTAAATAATGACTACATTTTCATTTATGGGGGAACTATCCCTTTAATATACCAATGTTTATATAAATTTATCAATAAACTTGATCGCAAAAAATAAGAAGTTCTTACCTTGTGTTAAACTATCTAAACTTTCTCCAGACAGACTATTATCATCTGTTGATAATCTGATATCAGCATTGGCTACTGGATCAATGTCTTTGGACAACCCAATGAAGGATATGCCGTCTGAATCTGCAACCTGTAACATGCAAACTCAAATACTTTTTCTCGAAACTTATTAATTTAGGAATACTTAATTGTGTTCGGTCATTTGTGGCTTTCTGTGGTCAATACATAATAGATATACCTACATCATGCTTGATTCTTTTCTGGACAGTACAGTCAACAGGGACAGAAAAATCATCTGAGTATGTCCTGAGAAAATATCATAATATCGCGTCTCATTCATGTGCAAGACATGAAATCACTTTAAAAAGTAATAATGAACTCATTCAAGCAATTAAACATTTTATTCAACATAAATTCACATAAAATGAGAATCTAAACAAATTAGAAATATAACCACTCATTATTTCTGACCTGTTGTGTTTTAATGTTGACGTGTAGGCACATTCTCGTACCGCCTGCCGTGCTAATGAGAACAGTTCAACTCTACGTAACAATAGGGTGTTGTCACGGATACAGAACTGGGCCGCCGCCTCATTGATGAGCATCTGAAAGTAGAAATATAAGCATCAAACCTTAATTAACAAACCTAAAGTAATTAAAATTGTTTAACTTTTAATTTTAGCATTATTTAAATTGATGCATGACATTCTGAGAAATTGCATTAAACAATTAAATGTACATTGGAAACAACTGCAATAATTACAGTTTTAAACAATCTAAACTTAAGATGATGTATATTTATGAGATGAGCTTCTTGTAACCATGAATGAGTTTCTTACACCTCTCTACTGGAATTTTGCACCACTCTTCTTTTGCAAACTGCTCCAGCTCATTTAGATTTGAAGGATGCCTTCTCCCAGCTGCTGTTTTGAGATCTCTTCACAGGTGTTCTATGGGATTCAGATCTGGACTCATCAGAACTCTAGCTGGCCATTTCAGAACTCTCCATTGTTTGTTTGTAACCATTTCTGAGTGCTTTTTGAAGTGTGTTTTGGGTCACCCATGGATCACCCTGCTGGAACACCCATGACCTCTGGTGGAAACGTAGCTTTCTGACACTGGCCACTATGTTGCGCCCCAAAATTCTTTGGTAATTATCAGATTTCATGATATCGTTCACACAGTCAAGGCATCCAGTGCCAAAAGCAGCAAAGCAACCCCAAAACATCTTTGAACCTCCACCATGTTTGACGGTAGGGACTGTGTTCTTTTCTTTAAAGGCCTCATTTCATTGTCTGTAAACAGTGCCATGATGTCCTTTACCAAAAACCTCTACTTTTGTCTCATTTGTCCACAGTACATTTTCCCAGAAGGATAGTTGTTTTCTCACATAAGTTTTGGTCTAAACTTATATATAACTCCGGTCTTGCTTTTTTATGCTTTTGTGTCAGCAGTGGTGTCCTCCTGGGTCTTCTACCATAGCGTCTCTTTTCATTCAGATGGCGACAGATAGTGCAAGTTGATACTGTTGTTCCCTGTGTCTGAGATTAAGATTGTCCATGTTTTCCCACAATTTTTCTCTTTACACTTCTTTCTTTTCTCCATGCTCAGTGTGACACACAACACAAAGGTTTAGTCAACTTTTCTCCATTTTAACTAGTTGCAAGTGTGATTACTATATTGCCCACACCTGTTATTTGCCACAGGTGTGTCGAAATACAAATTACATGAGCATCACATACTTGAAAAGCAATTATTTCTTACAATTTTGACAAGGTGCCAATCATTTTCTTCTCTGTTTTTTGTGTTGTTGTATATATTTACTGATGTATATATTTACTACATCTTACATTCTAAAATAGCATTTTGTTATGAATTCATACATACATAAAAGTTTAGCATAGAAACTTACAGTAACATTTTAGAAAAACCAAAACACAACAATAATTGTCTCGCATTTTAAACCCATTGCTATTAGACTGTTAAACAGGTAAGAAATCAGCTTACTTAAATTAAGTAAAAAACAGATGTTTTATGTAATACTTTAATACTTTTTATGTAATACTTTGTTGTAAAATTACAACAAGCAAAAACCAATCAAGCAATCATAAATGCAAATCAAAAATCTACTATGAAATGGCTTAAGAGATCAGCAGGTATACAAGGTAATTCAGTCACTAAAAAGCTCTCAAGGAAAAAGTCTGTTGAAGCCCAGGTGGTTGGAAACAAAACTACAGGCCAGGTACACAACGCAATAATAGGCTTGTGACTTTAAAAAACATTTGTGAAAATAAATTTCAGACTCCTAACTGGGTTCAAAGAACTGGGTTCTTTCAAGGGTGCGGCAGTATTTTCAGGATGTGGCTAAGTGGTTGATAAAGTGTTTACAGTGTTTTTTTATGCAGCTATAGGTGGTTGCTTATTAATCAAAAGAACCCACCTTATCTTTTATATTATATATATATTACTGTCTTTAACATTTAGGGTCAAATACATAAAGGTAGAAACAGTGCAACTAATGCTGCCAGTCCACTTACTGAACATTTTACAGTCAACTTTATACAATGCAGTGTAAGTCTGGTCTGTTTATTACCTCATGATGGGTGAGCTGCTTGCCTTCCCTCCTCTTGCACTCAAAGCGGTCATAGATCAGGCTGTACTTGCGTATCTCCTCTTCTTTGCTTTTGTCATAAGATTTCAGATTGAAAATGTGTCCCACTGTCTTGGCCAATTTTTTGTTAAGTCTTAAAAGTGTCTTCATCTCAGTTTGATCAGCTTGAGGCATGGTCCTCAGAAGCCTATCAACACTTTCCTCCACAGCTTTAACAGTCTCTGGGTCCAGCTGACCTCCAAGCCAATGAGATATCTCAGCAGAGGGTGAGCACAAGAAAGTAGGCGTTGAAGGACTGAGAAGACGTGGGTGGTAGGTAAAAAGCAGAGGGGGACTGGGCTGGTCTTCATGTACCCCAACAGCCCCATACATTTCAGGGCTGAATAAGTGAGGGTCTATGGTAAGTTTGTCCCATTTGAGATGGTCTGGAGGCCCAGGAGAGGCCTGTGAGCAGGCGCTCTTGGGACTGTTGTTAGGGCAAAATCCCTGTTCCTCTCTATCGCACAGAGATCCAGGCTGACCATTGCTTAAAGATTTTCTTGAACCCATAACCTCTGACAAAGCAGCATTGGAGCTGTCAATTCTGAGAAAAGGGATTCCACAAGGTGCCATGTTGGTGCTTAACGGTTGGTTAAACACAGTGGGGTTTGCAGTCCAGTCATGTAGAGCCTTCTGCAAACGTCGCACATGCAGGGGTTTTGTTGCCATGCCAACCAGTGCCATAATCTCTAAGAATTCATCTTCACCAGCCTCACAAAGTTGCTGGACATCATCACCTCCCTGCTGGATGAAGGTGTCATAGTACATCAGCAAGTTGGCCCTCTGTAAAACTCGATACAGCTGCAACTCTCCCAGTGTCTGTGGTAGTGACATCCTCGTGTTTAGCTGCAAGCAGATTGCCACAAACACTGCGATTAGTAATAGTTTAAAATCTAAATATAAGTACAAGCATCTATGAGAATGAAAATGACAACAACAGTGTCATCTTTGCTTCTATTGTGGTTAGCCAGGCCACCTTTGCAGCTATATATATATAAAACCATAAGCAATAATCCCCTGGCTCAGGTGTTCAGTATGGTTCAGGTCTAGGATTTTTGCAGGTGACTCATGTTCTTCAATCTATGGTCACGATATTTTCTTTAGACCATGACTTGTGCACATTGCTGGGTTCCTTGGCCCTTTGACACGGGAACAACAAACAAACAGTTCCTGAGTACAAAAAAGCTTATTACATGCTCTGCAGGTACCCTAATATACTTACAAGCGCACCTGATGCGCATCAGGCACTGCCATGGACCAATTACATTGCCGTGATTAGAGATGAGGTTTAGACACCATAATATACAGACAACCATAATATATATATATATATATATTTGTGTGTGTGTGTGTGTGTGTATACAGTGCTGCCTGAAAGTTTGTGAACCCCTTGAGCTGTTCAGAGATTTCTGTTGTTTTACCATGATTTTCTTATTTTATCATCACCTGCTTTTTATTTACTAAATGTCAGATGTATGTTGATCAATTGCATATGTTTGTTTGGAGGGAATTTTTGGAGTAGCCAAAAAACTACATGAAAGATTGAATTATTGTATGTGCAAAAGTAAGTGAAGCCCCAGCTGCATTGGTAAAGTCAAGTGGAAAACCGATTCAGGTGAAACACATTTGGGTGCTTAATTAATCAGTTAAGCAGACAAATCAAATTATACATCCTTAGGAAAGTGGTTAGGCAACACTGATTAAAAGAAAGAGGAAACCAACCAAACCACTGTAGTGCCAAGTGTCAAACAATGCCAAGAGAAAAGGAGATATCTGAGGACATCAGGAAGAAGGTGGTGACAGCCCATCAGTCTGGGGAAGGCTACAAGATCATCTCCATGAGATTCCAACTCCATCCATCCACTGTAAGAGAAATCATCTATAAAAGGAGGGCATTCAACATGACCACAACTCTGCCTAGAAGTGGACGCCCATTAAAACTATCATCAAGAAGCACCAGAAAAATAATAAATGAAGTAAAGGCCAACCCACACATCACCTCTAGAGAGTCGCAGACCTCTCTGGCAGCATCTGTGGTAAATGTACATGTGTGTACAATCAGACGAAAATTTGGACATTTGAAAAGAGCATTTGGACAAACCAGAGGCCATTTGGAAGTCCATTCTTTGGACAGATGAGTCCAAAACAGATTTATTTGGTCTTAATCAAAGCCGCCATGTTTGTAGAAAAGCCAACACTAAATTTCAGGAAAAGAACCTCCTCCTAACAGTTAAGCATGGTGGTCAAAATGTGAAGGTCTGGGGCTGCTTTTCTGCCTCTGGGGCTGCTTTTCAGGGCAACTCCATATTATTCAGGGAAACTTGAATTCTTAGACCTATCAACAAATTCTTGAAGAGAATCTCCTGCCATCAGTCAGAGAGCTGAAGCTGGGCTGAAAATGGGTCAAGCAAATCCACCAAGGAATCCTAATTCACACTGTTGATTGGCCTAGTCAAAGTCCGGATCTCAATCCAATTGAAATGTTGTGGCTAGGACTTCCGGTTAATGTCTGTTTGAGAATGGCTGCATAATTCATTAGCTCCACCAAATTGCAAGTCGGTGCCCCAGAGCTAGATATAAACAACTTTTAAGTACTGACAGTGTTATAGATGGAGCAACTATGGAGACAAGGGGAAGACCAAGAAAAAACACTACAAAAGACGATAAAAACAACCCAAACGTACTTGAAAAAAGTGTGAGTGTCAACAGAGCACATGAGAGAGAGCAAATTAGCCTGGCAAAGATTTTTCATGAGATTAAGGACTTTTGACAAGACAGCCACAAACATAACATAAAAGGACATAAAGGAAGAATTGAAGTCAAATAAAAGAATTGAAGAGGCTGAAAACAGAATTTATGAAGCTGAGACCTGAATTTAAAGCATGAAAGAAGTGCTTGAAGAGATGCTATGGCTAACGGAACAATTTGAAGCCCGACTAAATGACTAAGAGGATCGAGCACGTGCAGCGGCTAACCTGGAGAAAGACCGGCATGAAGCGAGGTGCACCTGCTCACCCATCTTATAAAGAGAAACTTGCATTCAGGCATTCACAAACAGACGATCAGTGACAGAAAAGAAGTGTCCTTTTTTAAGGACCAAACTTGAAGGTAATCTGATGCTTTACTTTAAGCATTTTTATTGTCATTGTGTTATTTTCTTGTTTTAAGTTCCACTTCCCGATTAGAAAAAGTATGCTTTATGGAGCATATTTGTCATCTTTGCTCATTTAGGGGCCAGAAACACAGGTGATATTATGCATGTTATAGTCATATATGGGGTATGAATAGATAGTATGAGAATAATATTAATAAAAGTGCAAAATTAAAGCTGATTACAGCAGCCTCCTGACGGGCAGTACAAGGGCAGGGGAGCTGCAGCCAACGGTGGCGAGGAAAAAAACTCCTAAAGGAGACAAAACCTCGAGAGAAACCAGGCCAGGCAGGAGAACCAGTTCTCCTCTGGCAGTATTGCTGCATCTCTACAAGCTTGCCAGTGCTTGCACAACTAGACTAAGTGAGCAAAAGAAATATAAAAGAAAATAAAAGAAAGTGATGCATTTAATA
>JAZGTI010006349.1:2305-23599 GCA_036877585.1 Botia kubotai | reverse complement strand
GTGTACATTTATCATACATGTAAAGCTGCTTTGTAACAATGACATTTTGTGAAAAGCGCTATACAAATAAAGTTGAATTGAATTGAATTGAGGAGGAACTAGCTAAGGATTTCATCCAGCCCTCTAACTTCACAGCCTCAGCAGGTTTCTTTTTTTGTAAAAAAAGGTCTGAGACCCTGTATCGACTGTAGAGCTTTTGACGAAGTGACTATAAAATTCAGATATCCCCTTCCCCTTGTACCTGTGGCTCTCGAACAACTTCGTCAGGCTAAATTCTATACCAAACTTGATTTACGTAGGGCATATAATCTGGTCCGAATTAAGCAGGGTGATGAGTGGAAGACAGCTTATTCCACTACCACAGGCCACTATAAATATTTGGTCATGCCCTTTGGCTTGCTAATGCTCCTTCAATTTCCAGTCATTTATGAATGATATTTTCAGACATGCTAGAGAGATGGGTGATAGTCTATATTGATGACATTCTTATCTATTCAAACACCTTAACAGAACATATTGAACATGTTAGAGCCGTCCTAAAACATCTTATGCAGTACCAACTATATGTTAAAGAAGAGAAATGTGAATTTCATCAGACAAGCACCTCTTTCTTAGGATTCATCATCAGCCAGGAGGGAGTGGCAATGGACGAGAGGAAGGTCGAGGTCGTGACAAATTGGCCACAGCCTAAGACTGTCAAAGAGATGCAAAGGTTTTTGGGTTTTGCAAACTTTTATAGAAGGTTCATTATAGATTTTAATTCTATTGCGGCTCCTCTCACCTCCCTTACTAAGCAGACTTCTGGCAAACTTCCCAAGCCATTACAAACTTAAAAGAACGTTTCACTACGGCTCCCATTCTAAAACATCCTGATCCAAACCTACCTTTCATTGTCGAAGTAGATGTCCCTCCTGAAACCCGCTGGTGGTCTGGTGGGGGCCACTGAGGAAGCACCCAGTGAACAGACTCCCCCGATTATGATTGACGGCGAAGAGGCTTACAGGGTTCGTAAGCTCTTAGACTTCAGGCGTCGGGGTGGCACGCTGCAATACTTGGCAGACTGGGAGGGGTACGGTCTGGAGGAGAGGTCGTGGGTGAACGCAGGTGATATCCTTGATCCCATGTTAACCAAGGAATTTCACCAAAATCATCCGGAGAAGCTGGCCCCTCGTCCTCGCGTCAGGAGCCACTCGCAGGAGGGGGTGGGCTCTGTTAGGGAGGAGCCTCCAGTACCGCCTCCGCTGCGCCACCAGAGGGAGCCGTCACCAGAGTACTAACCGGATCCATGAACTACACTTCCCAGAATGCATCACACCCGGTTTGCCACCTGATCCTCATCCACCACACCCTATATAAACTGGACTCACTTTCATTACTGTGGGAAGTCTTGATTGCCCTGCATCATTACCAAGCGTTTGTCATTGTTATAGTGGATTGGTTTTTGTGTATGATCTTGGTCTGTTCCCTGGTTTTGTGATTCTTTGCTGCTTGCCTTGTTTTTGGATTGTCCACCGTTTTGTGATTGTTCTCTGCCTGCCTCGACCTTGGATTGTCTAACGTTTATGATTGTTTGCCACCTGCCCCGACCTTTGCTTGTTGTATCGCTTACTCTCTGCTTTGCCTACATTACTGCTTTTCGCTGTGTTTGACCCTGCCTGTGTGACTATTGCATTAAATACTGCAAATGGAACCCAACTCTGTTGACCCTTCATTAAAGTACATTTACATTTAGGCATTTGGCAGACGCTTTTATCCAAAGCGACTTACATTGCATTATACTACACATTGATCACTATACATTGAGTATGTGCAATCCCTGGGATCGAACCCATGACCTTGGCGTTGTTACAATTTTTACCAAAACTACCAAAGTACCATTTTACAAATTGATTGTACACACATGCCTGCTGTGGGAAAGCTTAAACTAATTCTAGTGATAACTGATCAATTTTCAAAGTGGCCAGAAGCCTTTCCCTATGCTAGAAAAAGGGTACCTACTATAACAGAAAGTGATAATGGTACTTATACCATTATCACTATAGGTATAGGATAATGCTTGAACCTATACCTACCAGGTTGCTGAAAGAGATGCTGCCTGAAATTATAGATCCTCTACATAGTATTATTAATTCCGAAAACCTTACAAACTGGCTGCTATCAGACCCCTTATTAAAAAAACACAACTTGATCCCAGGGAACTAGTAAACTACAGACCCATCTCAAATTTACCTTTCATTTAAAAAATACTGGGAAAGGTGGTGTATTTACAGATATGCTCATTTCACAAGAAATCTGCAAGAATTTCCAGCTAGGATTCAGACCATAGTCCGTCATAGTCCAGAGACTGCTTTCATCAGAGTGACAAATGATCTGCTCTTGTCAGTCGATCATGGCTGCATCTCTCTTCTAGTATTACTCGACCTTAGCACAGCCTTTGACACTATTGACCACAGCATTCTACTAAATAGGCTTGAAAATTATGTTGGCATAAATGGAACTGAACTGGCTGTCACGGAAGCACCAGGCTCCACCCACATTCAACGAATCGTCAAACGTCACCAGAATACTAATCACCTGCACCTAAATCCAATCAAGGACAATAAATAAGCACATTTAAACTCACCTGTTGTCTGATCTCAACCACGGAAACAGACTCATCTCCATGCTCTATCGTATACCTGCTCCAGTTCCTGTGTGTCTCCCAGATCTCCTTCTCCATCGTCGTTGCCAGCTCCTGGACTTCAATCGTTTGTATCATCATTCTCATCCCTGTTCATCACTGATATCTGGACATTATCATTACCTGTTATACATTACTCATCTGTTTGTGAGTCTGAATTCTGTTACATTGGCATGGTTTAAATCATATGTATCTGACTGATTCCAGTTTGTTGCTGTGACTGAAAAGGTGTCATACCGATCACAAGTCCAGTATGGCACAGTGCTTGGGCCCCTTCTTTTCACCCTGTCCATGTTACCTCTTATTAAGAGACATGGAGTTAGTTCTCATTGTTATGCTGATGATACTCAGCTATGTAATGTAATGTAACATTGTAAAAAGCACTATATGAATAAAATTGAATTAAACTGACTTTGCTTCACAAGTCACACAGCTGTTAGCTAAAATGCTATTGATTGGCATTTTCACATTCCCTACCACCCTCAATCAGCAGGGCCAGAAAGAACAAACAGAACACTAAAACATCAAATAATAAAAGCATTTTTAGAAACTGGTCGAAATTGGGTAGCTGTACTGCCCTCAGTGTTGTCTGAGATAAGAATGACTCTTTTCCTAACCAGAAATATACTTGGTAATAAAAAAGACAAAAACAAGAAAAAAATACTAGATATGAACTGACACGATCCGATAGGGATCTAAACATCTGCTGGTCAATTGTCTCAGGGGCCGGTCTGTCTGGAAAAAAATCAGACGCTGGTCTTTTTTGACAAATACATTACACCACCACAAAGACCACAGTGCCATCAATGAATTATGCAGATAAAAGACTGGGCTGCCAATACATACGTTTATGGGCCGATCAGACAAAAATGGTATGAGATGCATTGGCCCAAAATGTATGTTGACCCACTGGGAAAATGCCCGGTCTGCCAGATGGCCAGTCCGCCCCTGCCGGACAGGTGTTTTGACAGACTACCAACCCCAGTGGATGCATGCCAGCAGAGTGAGGGCTGTCCCCAGCACAGAGAGGACATCAACCCAAAAAAAATGAGGCCTGTAATTCTGTTTATCATGTCTCTACTGCATTACTGGCAGTCCCCATGGAGACCACAAGGGGATGGAGTGGATACATAATGCAGAGAAAACACTAGTTGTGCCCTGTCAGCTGCTCTGAGTAAGAATGAAACATGGCCTGATATGCCATACTCTACACAACTTATGGTCTGTGGTGCCACTTACCAACGTAACTGTATCAGAGATCTACATGACATTGCTAACCACATTGCTAATCCTTGCATGAGGTGCTGGACATTGGGCAAATGTTCTCAGCAAATGGAATTGAGAGACTCCAGAGTTGCATGGATGTGTTTAATGATGAAATGCCAGAAAAAGGACATGCGAAGGAAGAATTAGGTGTATTGTTTGAAGTAGGTGATACTTGTGTTTGTAATGAAATTCCAGGTTATGTCAAGCGGAAAGACTGTATTAGATATTATTAATAGATCACTGAGGATGTACCAAGTGAGTGGAACCAGTGAGGCTGGTGCATTCCCATTCAGCCAACTCTACACTACAGCCAATTCATCTGTAGTGTAGAGTGTTATGTTATTGCAAATCCATGGACTTCACAAGCCATAGTCGATAGCTGGGAAATGTTTCCTTTTGGTGGTGTTGATAAACGGCTTAGCCTATATGTTAGAAGCTCTGTATAATGATACATCAGAAATGTCTGTTTTGCTGAATGAAGAACTAAAAGATATTAGAACCACTGTAATTTAGAATAGGCTTACTATGTATTTGCTAACTACAAAGGAAGATGGAGTATGCTAAGTTTTTAATACTTCCTGTTGTTTTTCTATTCCTGACAATTACCAAAACTATCAAAAACTATACAACTACTATAAAAAACTATACAAAACTATCAGGTGGAGGATTGAGGTGCTGAGTTATTTGGATGGTTGGGAAGCTGGAGAGCTTTCTTTACAATTCTCAATATCAACTGCCTTGTACCAGTTCCCAAGGATGCATTAATGAATATAAGCCTCTGTTTATATAATATAAGATCCTCTTATATATAATCCCTGCAAGGTAGCCAGACCAGACAACATTCCTGGGAGGGCCCTCAGAGCTTGTGCTACAGAGCTAGCTGAGGTCCTCACTTCCATTTTGAACCTCTTCCTTAGTCAGAGCACCGTACCCACCTGCTTTAAAACCCACAACCATCATCCTCCTTCCCAAGAAGAGCCCCCCGGGCTGCCTGAATGACTACAGACTGGCATACACCCTACACTCTACGACTGACTTCCTGAAATAAGACCTCAGCCACCATCACAATGAACATTGGCACTCCACAGGGGTGTAATCTCAGTCCCATTCTCTATACCCTGTTCAGACATGACTGTGTCTCCACCCACAAGATAACACCATTTCGAAGTTCGCTGATGACACCGCAGTGATAGGACACATTACAGGCAGGGATGAAGCAGCCTACAGGACAGAGGTAGCCAGTCTTGTGACATGGTGTGAGGGCAACAACCTCACCCTCAAGATGGACAAGACAAAGGAGATGATCGTGGACATGAGGAAAGGAAGGAAAACTCACCAGCCACTTTTTATCTGGGAGCTTTAAGTCGAGAGGGTAGGCAGCTTCAAATGTTCACATCAGCAAGGACCTCACTTGGATATTTAACACTTCTCAACTGGTCAAGAAGGCTCAACAGCGGCTGTACTTTCTAAGGAGGCTGAGGAAGTTTAGCAGGTCTCCCAAGATTCCTTAGCAACTTCTACAGCTGTGTTGTCGAGAGCATCTTGACCAACTGCATCACAGTGTGGTATGGCAGCACTACTGCGAGGGATCGCAGAGAGTGGTGAAGACCGCTGAGAGGATCACCAGGATTCCACTGCCCTCTCTGCAGACAATTTACCAGCGCAGAACCCACAGAAGAGCTGCCTTCATCCTTAAGGACCCCACCCACCCACAACAAGGGTAGGACTGTTCACACTCCTACCCTCAGGAAGGAGGTACAGGAGTGTGAAATGCAGGACAACAAGATTGAGGGACTCTTTCTTTCCCTCAGCCATAAGACTTTTAAAAAGGTAGCTGAATAAACTGATTTCATTACTGCTGGACTGTTTTCCATCATCTGTATTTATATGCATCTAAATTGCACACCTGTAATATAACTGCTGCTATTTTTTCATATTCATTTTGCACATGACTTTAAGTGATTTCCCTAATAATAAATTGAGATGTGTCACTTATTTGATTTTCCTAGCACCGTAAAGATTTGTAGAAGACTGTTTAGATAAATAAAATATCTAACAATAGCTTATAGGTTTTCCTATGGAAATGTCACAGGACTGATGATAAGGTCTGGCTAATAACAGTTAATGACAGTTGTGACAGTTAGGAAGCAGAATTGACCTGTTCAGCTCATAGGTTTCTCCCAGTAGTGGGTTGAAGGGTTTGCCTGTCCTTTCCCACTGTGATGACACAGCTGACACAGCAAATGCTGCTACATGCTGAAAAACAAAAAAAAGATTAGCTGAGGAACACACATTCAGTGGGATCCTAACAGTAAGATAACATCCTGTTTGAATTGAATGGAAGTCAATGAAATACACTAAATAAGCTTTAAATTCACTGCCTGTCCACAAGTGTGCAATATCTTTCCATTAAATATCGCTTTAAAGGCGAGCTATATTTTGCATTTTTATAAAACAAAATCATGTAATTTGACAAAACATTTACATAATCAGTTATATTTTTATAAATGATATGATCACATATTGATTACCTAGGTCAATACCAAAGTTTGCAGTTCACTAATTATGCTCCTAAATGTTCAAAGGACCAAAACTTAAAATAAAAGGAAAGCAAAGAATAGATGAAGAAGAACATTCCCTATGATACCAATCTGGTGGAGCTACTCACACTGAAGACATTTTTATTGCTCATTTGTCAACATACAGAAATAACTTTAGTTTCAATAAAATAAAATATCAGTATATGTGATGTTCGAAAGTAACATTACCATTGTGTAGATGACTAATGTTTTGTTATGCAGTTAGTTATGGAATACAGTAGGTGTGCATAAATCCATCTTATGCACCAATTTTTGCAACACCGTTTGGCAGATATTGTTTCCTGCACATGCCTTTTTGCATTAATTCTGCATCTAAAGTATTTCAGTGAGCAATAGAGCAGATCTTCACAGACCTCCCATGTGCAATAATAATAAATTACATATTTGTTTGAGGACACAGTGAGAAGAAACACAATGGAAGCTGGACAAATGCTACAAAAATGTTTGTACAACTTTTTGTTAGAAGAGATTATTACATTTACATTTACATTTAGGCATTTGGCAGACGCTTTTATCCAAAGCGACTTACATTGAATTATACTACACATTGATCACTATACATTGAATATGTGCAATCCCTGGGATCGAACCCATGACCTTGGCGCTGTTAACGCCATGCTCTAACCACTGAGCTACAGGAAAGCTGTCTTTCGTGTCAACAAGCCTAGTCTAGATTATAGAGCTAAGGAAAGGGGATGTAGATTGTGTCTTGGATGTGTGGCAAAGAGATGCAGCATCTTGTTTACTTCTCAGTGAAAAAGGGTTACAGTCATAACCTGAGACATTCCCTTTTGAGGTAACTCCTGCTGTCCATTGATTTCCTGAGGACTCACGTGGAGGAGCAAAACATTGTCGCTTTTCCACAGGGGGGATTTCCCATAGAGGCCTGAGCCTGACATTCAATAAGAGCATCCTGACAGCAACCCCCACAACATTTAGAGCTGCAGGGAATTAACCTCTTAAACACCTCTGACTGGTGTTTTGCCTTCTGAGTTTATTGCATTGCCAAAGAGGTCACACACAAAAATGGGGCATCAAGGAGCAACGCTTTATTCCGCTGCCTGATGCCCAAGAGATTAAACCACAAATGTCTCTCCATGGCCAACAAAGTTGACATAGAGAGGCTGGTGACATTGGCCATCTCCTTAGTGGCTTGAAGAGCAAGGTCTGTGGCTTGAAACAGTTCATTAATATTGTTGGGCCCAACCTCCCTGCTCTCATCGAAATTCTTAAGGAGGTTGGCTTGGTATACTTGCAAAATAGCCATTGCATGCAAGAATGCCCATATATGTCTTCCCCACCATATATGATGTTGAGCAACAGGGTTTAGTATGGAGCGTCAGGAGTCCTCAGTTTCCCCTGCTTCCTAAGAGGCAGACGATTCATGTATCATGCACTCACTTGTGGTGAAATAAGCTGCAGCAAGTGCTTCCATATCCCCAACAAGAGCACTGGAACTGACCAATAAAAGTTGAGAAAGGGCAGATGCCATCTCAAACTTCTCAGAGAGATCCATTTACATTACATTTATTCATTTAACAGATGCTTATTCAAAGTGACTGATAAAGAGAGAGAACATCTAACATTTTGCTTTAAGAACCAACAAGCCTAGTCTACAAAGTTACAACTTGGAATAGTTCTGATGCCAGTGACAGGATAAACTGTAGAAGACTTTTTTTAACAGATGTTAAAAAAATGAATGTTAAAAACATGAATGTTAAATGAGGTTGAAAATTAGAGCATTAGGGATTCATGAGGTGTCTGTAAAACAGGTGTGTTTTAAGATGTTTCTTGAAGGTTGTGATGGTCTTGTTATGAATGACAGCCTCTGTGACTTTGGAAAAGATGTGAGGGGTCAGGGACAGCCCGAAGGGAAAGACCTTGTACTAGTATGCTCTCCCTTCAAAAGCAAACCGTAGAAATGGTCTCAGTCAAGGGAGGATCCATATGTGGAAGTATGCGTCCCTCAACTCAATAGCAACAAACCAGTCCTGACGTTGATCCAACAAGAACAGATGTTACCAGAGACTGTCTCCTCCCTGAGCTGCTCCCATCAAGGCTGCTTGGCTGGGAGTTGGGAGGTCCTTGCAGGCTGCTGACTGAAAGATATCCTCCTGTAAGATGGGTTCTTCTGGGACCAGAAGGTAGGTTACACTGAAGTGGGAAGAGGGGCCGATACTAAGGGCACAGGAGGTTTGGCCTGTTGGGGGGCAGATGCCGTGCCAGACTGCAATGGCCTGTAGACAGCCTGGTCACACTGGAAAGCAAACTTTCTTGGCATCCCTTATCTGCGCAAGGTTTATCCGGTGGTGCCTCTTTTGGACCACAACAGTGAACATCACACACTGTCACCTTTGGTGCATAATCTCTGAGTCATCTTTACCCTCGTCGCTTCAACACTTTGGCCTTGTGGACTTGCAAGATGACCAAAGCATGAAGGGTTAAGATGGTACCCCCAGGTGGCAGCAGTCTGTGGGCAAAGATACATCGCAACTGCATACTCATCTTGACAAACGTGACCAACAATGTCCAACAATGATATTCATTGTTGTGTACAAGGCATACACAATAATTAATTTCTGATTCAAACACTTTCATCATAAATGCATACACACACTTCTCAAATGACACACTAGTACAATACTATAACTTTTGACAGTCATTAAACACATTGACGCTGAAAAATGACTTTTTGTCTCGTCTTATAACCCATTTAACACTTTTACTGTTACGTTGCACGGACTCTTATTTTGAAGTTTGCTGTTGGGTTCCAGTTTTTCCTGTTTTCACTCACTTCCTGTTTGATAATCACAATCACCTGTAACACACTGATTGGTAGCACTATTTAGGTTCCCCATTTTTTATGTTTAGTTTGTCGGTTATTGTGGATTGTTTTGTGTATGCTTTTGGTTTCTTGTTGCCTGTATCCCTGTGGACTATCTCATTGAGCTTCGCTACTGTGCGCCTGTTGTTGCTATTACCTTGATTGAAACGGTTAGTGTTTGTATGTCTTTTTCCATTATTAAATATCTTTTGTTATGTATCCCGCATTCCACTCTTGAATCTGTCATCCCAAGCTCCGCAAACAAGACACAGACGTGGCTTACTCAGAGTTGCCTTGTAACAAGTCATTTCAGGATTACATCAAATTATTGTGCAAAAATTCACTCACCAGAGCAGAATAAAATTGATATGTTCTCAACAGGCAGATTATTCACACACTTCAACACTTTGGGATCCACTACATCTATGCTTCTCTGATTTCACTTCACTCTTCTTTTTTTCCCCGATGACAACACTTCAGGCTGACACATTGACTAAAGTTTCACTTTACAAAAACTTTCAATTAAATTTCTCATTAAATTCATGTTAAACACAGGAGTTTCTGGAGAAAACACTTCGTGCCTCTATCTCATATAATCTCGTCTCTCTCTCATACTGGAAACTTCGTAGGCTGACGTAGCCTGTGGGCGGGGCTTTTGCATGCACTGCTACCATTGGTTCTCAGGAGAGTCCGTCACCAAAGTTCTTAATTTTTTTCCTATTTGGACTCTGTTTTCCTTTTCTCGTCTTCCATCAACTTTCCTTTACGTTTTGAATTATTAGCTTCTTTACTTATAACCTGGGTTACCCGGGTTACAATGGCACTGGGGTGGATCATGGCTTAGGGTCGTGCTCTGACCTGAGGTACCAATTATTCAGCTGCAAGTGCTTGGGGGAAGGTGTAGGATTTCTCTCCAGCTCAATACTCATGGTAGCCTGTGAAAGCATCGTCGCTTTTCACATTGTCTGGCAGCCCAGACAATCGATACAGTGATAGTGGCTGTCAGTAGGCAAAATTAAATTGCTGCATCAAAGAGCACAGTGGCAGAAAGAAATCTTTATGACGACATACCAATTTTAACAGCAGGGTATTGTGGTACTTTCCTAGTATCTGTATGATGTGCAACACTACCTAAGAATAACAAGACACAGGTGTGACTGTTGGAAGGAAGAAACAGATACAAATAGAACAGGACTTAGGGGTCATATTGAAGTGTAGCCCAAGAAGATCTTCTATTACGCTATGTACGTTTTTCCAGTATGGCAGAATTTTGTCACAGTACTAAAAACAATGCATGAATGTACTTTTATCTGTATTTAACTTGAAGCACAGATTTGTAGCTTTGATAAACATCTTCTTAATATGCATCAGCGTATGGTATCCTATTAAAGAATTTAAAGTTAAGCGCATGAATCCCAGGGAAGGAACATTTAGGGTACACATTGTTACATATAACAGCCCAGTCATTCTCTTTGATTGTTTGACCAATGTCTGTTTCCCAGACAACCTTTAATCCTGGCAAGGCAGAAGTGCATTTACTAGATAAAATGTTATCTATTCTTGATATTTATCCCTTTAAGCAGATTTAATTTAGTAAAAGGTGAAGTAAAGGTACATTATTAAAAAAACACAACTTGATCCCAGGGAACTAGTAGAACTACAGACCCATCTCAAATTTACCTTTTATCTCAAAAATACTGAAAAAGGTGGTGTCTTCACAGATATGTTCATTGCTGGAAAGAAATAGTATCTGTGAGAATTTCCAGTCAGGATTCAGGCCATGTCATAATCCAGAGACTGACTCATCAGAGTGACAAATGATCTCCTTTTATCAACTGATCGTGGCTGCATCTCTCTTCTAGTATTACTCGACCTTAGTGCAGCCTTTGACACTATTGACCACAGCATTCTACTAAATAGGCTTGAAAATTATGTTGGCATAACTGGAACTGCACTGGCATGATTTAAATCATATTTATCTGACCGATTTCAGTTTGTTGCTGTGAGGGAAAGGTGTCATACCGATCACAAGTCCAATATGGAGTACCGCAGGGCTCAGTTAGTTTTCATTGTTGTGCTGATGATACTCAGCTGTACATTTCTTCTAGGTCCAATGAGAGTCATAAATTCACCAAACTAACAGAATGCATAGTTGATATCAAAACTTGAATGTCTAGCAACTTTCTACTATTAAATTCAGATAAAATAGAAGTTTTACTTGGACAAAAACCCTTTACACGAAACAACATAGAACACTGCCTTACTCTTGATGGATGCTCTATAAAGAGTGTAATTTTTTAGAATCTGGGTGTCATTTTTGATAACAATTTGTCCTTTGAAAACCACATTTTCAATATTTGTAAAACTGAATTTTTACAGCTTAAAAATGTATCAAAACTATGACACATGCTCTCGAAGCCAGACACTGAAAAATTAATTCATGACATCAAAACTTGATTATTGCAATACCCTACCTGGTGGCTGCCCTGCAAGATTGATTAAAAAAACCCAGATGATTCAGAATGCAGCAGCCAGAGTTCTCATGACAACGAACAAGTATGACTGTATAAGCCCAGTTTTGTCAACACTGACTGCCTATCAAGCATTGTATATATTTTAACATTTTGCTGATTACCTACAAGGCCCTAAATGGTTTAGCTCCTTAAACCCTTTAGCTCCAAGCTCCTCTCTTATTACAGTCCTTTGAGTCCACTGCGATCTGAAAATTCTGGCCAAATGTTGATACCCAGCTGCAACTAGTAACATTATGCCTCACCATTTCTGTTGGCATGATTTCTCAGTGCCCAACATATTATCAAATATAATTAGAATCATCAGTTTTTCATCAATAAATAACTATAAATCATTATATTCAACGTATTCAAGACAGTTTGCAATGTCTTGAATACGAATTGCAGCTTTAACGTAGCAGAGGAGAACTGGCCCTCCCGGTTGAGCCTGGCTTCTCCCAAGGTTTTTTCTCCATCTATACATCGTTGGAGTTTTGGTTTCTTGCCACTGTTGCCCTGTTGGCTTGCTTGCTTAGAGACTTCTGACGTCTAACTTAGCCTAGGGTTTTGTATATTGTAAACTTCTGATATTTTTATTGTATATATTTTATGTATGTATGTATTCTACTTTTGCAAGTTGTGTGTAGTTCATGATTACAAATACCTCATACCCCTGTCCCATAAGATGTTATCCTTTATATGCCATCTCCATGTAAGCTAGAACGCATATCTTGCAAAATGATTTTTTGGTTTTATCGGTTTAGTCAAACTTTATTCATTAATATACCTAATTAGTCTTATACATCTCACACATATTATTTGCAATAATACCATTAACATGTCTGACATTTGTTCTAACATTGTAAAAAGCGCTATATAAATAAAATTAAATTGAAAAAGGTCTTTAATCTCAGTTATGTCCACTCTCAACTCTCCTTTATCTCTCTTTGAATAAAAAAAATGTTGCAACTAAAGATATTAGTAAAAATTAGACTTTGAAACTTTATATTGAAACCCCTATCTGTTGGAAAGACTTTATTTATATTATATTTTGTAATGTTAAGGGAAGTCAGGAGTAAAAGAAAGTAGGGAAGACAGGGAGAGAAAGGTGGGTGTTTTAAAGCATGACTTAATATCTCTCCAGGCGAGAAGAGTATTTGGTTTAATGGTATAACGTTCAGAATTTTCTTTTAGCTTTGTATAGCTCTTAATAAAAAGAAGAAATCTAATTGGTAGTGGAGAGCGAGCTGCTTGTTCCATATTATACCACATAGAATTGGTCCTCCCACTGCACCATACTAAAAATATTTTTATCTGGGCTGCCTAGTAATATAACTGAAGATTTAGGCTATCCCACATTTGTCCTTTGGCTTCATTAATTTAAAAATTTTGATCTGAGGCAATTTATTATTCCAAATAAACTTTGAAAAGTGTTTATTTAAGTCTTTGAAAAATTTGCTTACTAAATAATTAGGTATAGATTAAAATAAATATAAAAGCTTGGGAAAGATTTTCTGTCAGGGTTTGTGCGGAACAGCGATTAACTCAAACCAAACTTAATTTACACACAACAACAAAAAAAACTCGGTCTCACTTTAATGACAAATCAAATCTCCCACAAGGGGGCGAAAACAAGAAACGCAAGAACTCAAAGAATATAAATAAACGAATATAAACAGATATATATCTATATATGTATACACACATACACAAGTAAAAATCTCCAATGTATAACGATAATTTAACAAAAACAGAAGAGATTGCCAAAGGGACAGGGAATACTCAACTGGACGGACTCGACGAGGAACACCAACAAAACAATCAACAGACCTCTGGACACAGGACACGACTAGGGAACAGACTTACATTAACATTTACATTTAGGCATTTGGCAGACGCTTTTATCCAAAGCGACTTACATTGCATTATACTATACATTGATCATTATACATTGAGTATGTGCAATCCCTGGGATCGAATCCATGACCTTGGCGTTGTTAACGCCATGCTCTAACCACTGAGCTACAGGAAAGCAGACTATTTAGACTATGAACGCCCTGCGACGCGGAGCACAGGCAAGAGTGCGAACAAAGACTAGACTAGAAGGCTGCACAAGAGCGTGCGGACAAGAGACAGAAAGAGGGAAAACGAATCAGGAGAAACTGAGCGCGAGAGAACAAACGAGAACAAACCAGCACAGGACAAGAGACACGAGGGCATTAAATACAAAATGGAACAATGATGAACAGGTGCGCAAAATCAAACTAAACAAGGAGGTGGGGTAATGACGCAAGACCGGAAAGCACATGGCAGATGTCAACATAACAGAGCCATGTGCTTCCACACAGAACGCACACCCAGAGCACGAGTCCAGACTCCGACTCTAAACGAGAACCGAACTATGATGAGACGAGTCGGAATCTAAACCTCACGCTCTTACATATAACACTGACTGTGTCAGGATCCTGACAAAACGCAATCTCTCAGTCTAGACAGGAAGCCAGGACCCTGACATATTCATTTTGTTATATTTATTCTCGCTAAAATGATGTCAGGAGTAAAGACCAAGTTTTTGAAGAGGACTATAAATATTGTTTATACGATCATCAAGTGAAGCTGTAATAAAAAAGGCAAGATATCTGAAGCCATTTTCTAATATTTGACAGGGTGCCTTTCCTTTTGAACAAAATCAAGAACATTTGAATCTGTATATTATCAGTGCTGTAGCATGATTTCACAAACCCTGTCTGGTCTAATTTAATTATCATAAGTAATATACTCTCCATCTTACATACCAGAACTTTAGCTAGTATTTTGGAGTCTGTGTTAGGGAGACTTATTGGCCTAAATGATGCACAGTGTTTGTAAAGCAGGCATAAAATATTAGAGAGCTCCGTCCAAAATAGTATTAAAATTCTGGGGGGAAAACCATTAGGTCCTGGTGATTTGTTAGATGGCATTGGTTGTATTACTGTCAGAATGTCTTCTAAAGTTATAGATGAGTTAAGGTAATCTCTGTCTTCACCCACACAATTCCGCTTCAGTTTCACATGTTTGCTGTCCAATAGATGAGTTCTTAAAGCATGGCAGTTGTGGATTTTTCCGTTTTTAGGAAAGTCAGTATTTTTTCCTTTTTACCATGTGCTAATCCTTCAACGTTCCCTGTCATAAATCTAGTCGAATTCTGCCTAATCAGGTTTTGCCAAGTAACAGGCTGATAATGTAGTACTTAGAAAAAGATGTAAAATAAAAATAAAAAACATTTTTAGGTTACATTTTATACACAATTAACAAAACAACAGCGTTTATTAAACAATTAGGCCCGGAGCTACGATTTAAGGTGGTTATCTTCTCCAGTGTCTGTGGGAACAGAACAGGACTTTAAAATAAAAGTAACAAAATTCATGTACAAGGAACAAACACACATAATCTATGCTCGGTTCATCTTGCTTAAAGGATGTTTTCATTTACGCATTTCGCAACCAACCAGCAGCCTGAATTGTACAATTTGAAATCATTTTGGATCATTTAAATAATAAACACACAAATAAAAATAACCCAAATTCAAAAACACATGAATTCAGTTCAATTTAAAAGCATAAAACAAAACATATGTTTTACCTTCATCCTGTGGACAGAATCTTGTGAAGTGTTGGCTTTCTGAATAAGGTATGTGTGCTCCATGTATTCGGTGAGTCTCTGAAGAAAGCTCAGAGGCTCATTAAAAATCACTGGCATTGTGATTTTAGACAGCTCCTGTGAAAATATACATCGTTAACATGTAACACTACTTGGATAAAATGATTAACCCTAGATGAAAATAAATCTTACTCTAATGCAGTGTTATAATATTATAGCTAAAGAAAACCTTTTCTGTTACATTATGCACTGTATGGCTAACATCTATAGAAAGTGTCATGAACACTGCTTCCAACTCTGTTGATTCCCGCAATGACCACCGGAGGTCACCATTACCCAAATACTAAAACTACAACTCCCACGTTCCCGGTTAATTTTTCACACCTGTTCATCATTATCCACCATTTTAGTGACTATTTAAACTCTGTCTTACTAACAGTACTCCAGTGTGAAGTCTTGTTTTGTGGTGAACAGTGCTGAGTGAGGTTCCTGGAGATCGTGGTGTTACTGACCCTGTTTGGGTTTACTGTTGATTTTGCCTGTCCTGATTACTGACTGTCTGGATTACTGTTTGAACCTTTGCTGCCTGCCTCGACCTGTTGCTCTAAAAAATTGTATAAACTTGATTTCTTTGAATTATTTGAGGTCTGAAAACACTGCATTTTTTAAATTTATTTTTGGTTTGTTTTCTGCATGTGGGATGATGGAAATTTACCCTTTGATTTAGGAATGACATATAAAGACATTCCATCTCTGACATTGTGACATGAGTATGTTTTAGATGAGAAACTGAAGCACATTCTTATGTTTAATGGGCTTTGCAGTCTGAAATTTGCTGGTTGTAATGACCGCTTGCCCCTTGTTGGTTCATTTTCAGGCGTCACTAGAGGGCGCAAGGGAACCTAAGGTTAGAATTCCAGCACAAGAGAAGAAAGGTCCCATGTGTTTAGTATAGTGCTCACTTCAGAGCAGTGTTAAAGTTATTATATTGAGTAATTGTGTTTAGTTCCCCCTTTTCTTGGCAATAGCGGGACGAGGTATGTTTATGTAAATTTATGATGTATTTCATGCTGTATTTCATGTGTTTATTTCTTATTCTGTGAGAAAGTGATGCTGTTTTAGTGCACCACTCTGTTTAATGCTGTGAAGTTTATATCTTCACCCATTGCATATGCACTGCTTGAGTTTAATTTCTGTTATGTTTCTTTTGTATAGTTTTACGGTGATAAAAGATGCAGTATGAAGAAGTTTGAGCGTGGTGCATTAAAGTGCTGTGACTAAAGGAGTAAAATAGTCGCATTATTATTTAAGTCTATTGCACCAAGGCTTGATAAAATTGCAAACACCCGTCAAAACTCCCTGCCTTGTATTTTGGATGCCAAAGGGGCCGCTACACTGGTTTTAATGAAACAGTTATTCATTATTGACCAGCTCAGTAATACATGTACAGCAATCAGGGTTTTCGCTGTGCAATTTCTTTCTGTTAAATTAGTTTGTGGATGGTAGCACGTTGTTAAGACACAATTAACAAAACAGAAGTGCTAGAAGTGAACTGGGGGCCCCCCATCACATATCATGTATTTAGGTATCTAGGGTGTGTCGAGGGACTATGAAGTGCAAGCTCTGCAGAAATCCAAACTTTGGAATATTAGGTTTCACAGGTTTTTAACATATTGGCAAACATCCTTCCTAATGGTCCTAATTATACATCCTAATGGATGTATAATTGTTCCAAGTGACCTCTTACAGGATTGTCATGGTAAAAATGCAAGAAGTCAGCACTTAGAGACTGTTTTCAAAGGATATTTGCAGTATTAGACTTCTTGGTGGTCTTCAAAAAATATAGGCTGTTCTTTGACAGTGTGAGGGTTAATGCCAGACTGCAGGTGGAATATAGTATTGTGTAAATGTTGTGCTTTATCAAAAATCCACCTTGCCTCTTTCACTAAAGGAGATTGTTAAAGCAGAGAGACAGGGGGCAACGTTTGTTGAGGCGGTCTTATAAACCCAGAATAAAGCATTATGTCCCATGTTGAGCAACCCCTTTCGGTGGTGGACTTGGAAATTAAATTATTGCAGATGAAGTGTCCAGTGAGTTAGGCCTGAGGAATTTTTGGGAGAATTGAATTCCCAGGCGAACACAGCATGGTTGGTAAATACACCAAAAGGCCTTCCCTCCATGAAATGTCCCTATTTCAACAGCCCAAACCACTGCCAGACATTCTTTTCTGAGGTGCTGCTATTCTGCACCTGTTAAGATCTGGGTTGCACATGCCACTACATTTTCTCTGTTGTCAGAGTTCTAGGTGAGAATGGCACCCAAACCTACATCACTCAACTCAAGAGTTTATTAATGTTGGGTTTTGTTAGTACTGGTGAGTCTTGCAGAGCTTGTTTAAGTGCATCCATGCTAGCCTGACAATCTGTAGCCACTCCCACTTAACTCCTTCCTTTTTTAGGTGGTTCAGTGAAGCAGTGATGTCCACGAAGCAGGGAATGAACTTATGATACCACCCGGCCAGCCCCAGAAAACTTTGCAAGGCTTTAAGATTATACAGTGCAGGAAATTCTGTAACAGCCTTTGCCTTTTCTCTGTCAATCTCCACACCCTTCTCAGAGACTAAATGACTTTATATAGTCATACTATAAGACTAATATAGATATACTATATATATATAGATATATAACACACTAAATTTGAGCTGTCACTTAAAAAAGAGGAATTTCTTCACGTTAAGATGAACTTTGGTAAATTTATGGAGAGCTATGTCGAGATTTTGAATATGTTGTTCTAAGGGTTTGTAATAGATAATGACATCTTCAATGTAGACAACACAGATTTTCCCCCTAAGTCTGCCAAACCCCTCTCCATCAATGGTATCGATCGTATGTAATCAGTTAATATGAGCTTGTGTTGCACCACTAATGTTTTACCAAGGATGCTTCAGGTTGTATGAGGCCAGTGGGAGAATAACCTCAATAGCTCTTCTTGGTTATCAGAGTTCCACTGAGAGAGCTTTGTGGTCAAAGTTTTGAGTTCAGGAAGTCTGTGCTTGGCAAGTGTAAGAGAATGAGCTTGGTGGAGGAGAGAGAGATGTTCAATTAGATACAATAAGATGCAGTGAGGGTTAAAAGTAGTAATAGTTAATATCTATTTTCAGATCTTATCCCATATCTGGCTTGGCCAACTTCGAAAACAGATTCTGTGCCACTCAGGAAGCCCAGCCCACCAATAAGAATTTCCTTATTCAGCTGTTTCCACAAGTTCTCTTGCACTGACGTATAAGTACCAAGCTTTTGCTGATGGCCTCTTAGGGTTTTTGTCTTTGTTACTGTGAGAGACAACCTTTTGCCAGTAATCTTTTGTTCCTAAGCAATATTTTTCCACCTGTAAGCCAACCTTTACCAATTGTTCCACAGTGTTTACTGTCCCCCACAGACATCCAGCAATGCTGAGGTTTATATTTTTCAGAATGAGGTTTACCAATTCGTCCTCAGAGATATCTGGCTTCCATGTCAGACAGAGAGCTCAGTAGTCATAGACCGCTTCTCCTCCACTTCTGAGAGGTAATCGTCTGAAAGAAAAGCAGCCAAATGCCTTTTTGAAGGATTTCTAGTCCGTTACCTTAGACTTCCCAGTCCGTTACTTTAGACTTCCCTGCTTTACACCAACTCAGAGCGGGTCTGTAAATAAATTCTCCAATAAATTCTCTTTAACTTGTCCCATGTAAGCTTGCATTGTATCATATCCACATTAAAATGCAACTCCCATCATCATCATATTGTTAATCATGACGTTATTTCAGCAGTAGTCCTGGTTACAGTCATAATTTATGCATTTAAAGGGTTTTTCAGTACACACACTAATCTAAAGGTACAAAAAACATTCATATTCATCCACATGAAGGATACCTAGCAGAACTCATTAAACAGAACATAATACTGGCAAAATCTGGGAAACTGAAAGTGTCTTTGCCTTGGCTGGATGGAAAAAAAGAATTATAGATCCTTACTGACATGATACTTTTTTGATGATTACATGTTGTCTGACTGTTTTCATAAAGGATCTGTTTGCTTGGGTCTAAAATTGAGATAGAGGACTGACATCCATGATGTCAGCAACCATGTCCCAACCAGTAGTGTTTATATTTCTAGTATTAATTCTTTATCCTGACACATAATATATAAGAATGTTTTAATAAATTTTTCACATATTTACATTAGAAAATTTTAATTTTTCTTTATTAAACTTAACTTATCTTCTTGCCTACCGACAGACAAGTTAGATTCTACATTTTTGTGCCCTGCGTGATGTTATAGCTACAATTAGTAACATTGTGCTTCTGCTGCCATCTCTGTTTATAACATTCCTCAGTGCCTGAAATTTGACACAAAATCAAACCGAAAAGTTTTTAAATCATTATAAAATTATAAATCAGTATTATTAGCTCTCCGTTGTATTCAAGAAAGTTATGAATTGCAGCTTTAACATGCCAAAAAAGAAATGGCCCTCATGATTGAGCCTTGTTTCTCCCAAGGTTTGTATCTCCATCTATACATCTATCGACTGCTGACATTTAGCCTGGCTTAGGGTTTTGTAAGTTGTTGATATTGCTTTTACCATAGCAATGTCCTAAAGACTCTAATATTGTGCTATTTTTGTGTCTCCTATTCTCTTTCATTAGACAATGTTTAGATATTTTATGGTAGTATTGCCATAAGTATTTTAAATCCCTTAAACCCCCTATAAAATGTTATTTTCTTTATTAGTGCCGTATTCTTGTAAGCTGGAACAGTATAACTTGCTTAATATGATACCTGTCACCTATCATGTTAAGAAGTACATACTGTTTCAGTAGGCAGTTTGAATACATTACCCTTTCGTCGACCATTGAGATTTATGAGCCTTTATACACAATGACAGGTACTGACGATCAACTGAGCTTCTCTGACCACATCCTTTTTGACAACCCTAGGCCAGGCTAAATGTCAGAAGTCTCCCAGTAAGCAGGCCAACAGGGCGACAGTGGCAAAGAACCAAAACTCCAATGATGTATAGATGGAGATATAAACCTTGGGAGAAACAAGGCTCAATCGTGAGGGACATTTCTTCTTTAGCAACGAGACCAACAGCGTGTAAGTACATTTAGACTTGTCTTTAGTTGTTTATAGCGCAGTGGTAGGAAGTGTATTTGTTTTAACCTTGTTTACAATAATAGCTCGTGTTAGAGTCACGTTTGATCCCGCGCTCCCTCACGTGAGTTTCAGTAGCTTTTGTTGCTGTTAATGCAGAGGCGTGTCCAATCGCCAGGTAAAGTTAACATTCAGAGCACACTGTTAAGTTGTCAGGAGAAGCACTTTAGCAACAAGACCAGCAGCGTGTAAGTACATTTAGACTTGTCTTTAGTTGTTTATAGCGCAGTGGTAGGAAGTGTATTTGTCTTTACCTTGTTTACAATAATAGCTCGCGTGAAAGTTGCATTTGATCACGCGCTCCCCCGCATGAGTTTCGTTAGCTTTTGTTGCGGTTAATGTAGAGGTGTGTCCTGCTGAACTCAATCAACGTAAGTTTCAGGGATGTATATAAACATTCAGTTCACTGCGGCAAAGGTTGCGGCAGCCCTCCTCGCGTGAAGACCGACGAGTGCAAAGACCAGCGACTCCACCGAGCAAAGACACAGACAAAGCACTTGAGTACTGTTTTCTTTATTTTACTTCTTTTTGTACCTCTCACCTCTTGCACTTATATTATGTGTCTACTTATCCCTGTTGTTA
>JAZGTI010006348.1:0-23601 GCA_036877585.1 Botia kubotai | reverse complement strand
GTGCGTGCGTGCGTGCACTGGTATTCCCTACATTATGGGGTGCAAATGTCCCCACAAATATAGTAACACCAGTACATTTCTGACCTTGTGGGTATGGTCCCCATAAGGAAACAAATGATAAAACATACAGAATTATATTTTTTGAACATTTAAAATAGCAGAAATGTGATGGTTAGGTTTAGGGGATAGAATATATTATTTGTGCAGTATAACAACCATTTTTTCTATAGAATGTCCCCTTAAAACACAAAAAAACAGTGTGTGTGTGTGGGTAGGTGGGTGCACACGTGTTGTGTGTGGGTGTGCTCTGGTTTGCATGTATGCACATGTGTGTCATTCCCTCAGCCAGCAAACGCCTCTGTACATAAATCCAGAGAGGCTTAGTTTGACTTGTCAGTTTCCCCTTTGCCTGTTTTGATTAATTGTTCATTCCCACATAATGCACATATTTTAGAGGATATATTTGGAATAGTGTGCAGCAGAGATTACACAGTGAGATTATTAAGGAAATCAGGGCATTGGCACGAGGTGACTGGAGGGATGGATTCCGTTCTGCAGGCCTCCTGCAGTCTCTGCTCCCCTTTTCCCTTTCAGGATAAATATAGACTTCTATAACCAGCAGAGAGAGACAGAAAGAACACCCTATGGAGTCTATACCAGCCTCTCTCCTTCCATCTTCAGCAGCACCAGATCCACAGCTAACACTTTTAGGTTGCGAGAATGTTTCCCTAATGTTTCCATTAAGTAACAAAAATGTTAAAAGTGTTATTTTGAAAGTTCAAGGAACGTTCAAAACATCCAGTTTTCAGACATCGTATTAACGTTGTTGCTGGGAAATAGGAATGCTATTCAGACCATTTTTAACTCTTTAGAATTTTCCACTAACTACTTAACAATAACATTTTTGATATCTCATATATAACGATAAAAACTTGCAACCAACATTACTGCAAGACTGTTTTTGATAGCTTTAAGAGAACTTTTAGAAAACGTTAGCCGACGTTTTAGGAATGTTTCCTGTGTGCTGGGTCAGGGGCCCTTCAGCAGAGTGAAAGTTTAATGGCTTTTCCAGAGAATGTCTTTGAAGTGTGGAGTCCCATCACATTCACTATATTTCATATACAGACATGAAAACAGCCCATCAAGCTGCATGCAGGTCTACGCTGGTAGATTGACTCAAAGAATGTCATTAATCATCTGAGGGTCACTTATAAATGTGAATATGCACATTTAATTCACACATTCATGTGAATATTCCAGTGCGTATTGTTGTAATTAGTAACAAATGGGTTAGAATGGAGGCTGAACTGACATGTTTACTGATATAAACTCTTGATTTAACTGTAATAAAACTGTTTGTTTCTTTTGAGTAAAGTTTAGAGTGTAGGAATGATCTGGATTTCTTTTAGTTCATGAGCTGAAATTGAACTGAATCAAGAAAGGATGTTGAATTGGAATTTAAATTGGAACGACGGGAATAGAAATTTAAGGAATTTAATTGCTACTAAAATAAATCAGGGCTTATTAAAGTAGATGCCTGGACTCCATCATGTCTACACCTGCAACTTCCCTAGTCTACCACCAGAGGTCCGTATCTCCCCAGTACAAGTCTGAAGGATTTTTTCACAAGCACACACAAACACACACACTAATAGTGAGCATGCATCAGTGATCGGCTAAGAAAAAGGGTTAATTTGCCTTTTCATTTATTTATCTTGAAAAACATGTTTAGCGCTTGTTCAATCTAAAAATTTGAGGCAAGAAAATATCCAGACAGGTTTACATTTGCTTGGACTGCCATCTAGTGGCGATAGCCTTGGAAACACTATGGAAATGCAGAGGGAGAAAACGTCGTCTTAAAATCTTAAATGCCAAGATTTTCCTTCGTTTTCTACTTTTATTTGATCCATGATGAAGGGAATGATAAAAGCTTCATCGTGTATAACACTGTGGAAACCCACAGCAACAACAAACATAACCAGCAAACAATTGACAGTGCTTTGTTGATTTTCTGAAATTCATGCATCGTTTTTAATATCATTTTGTAAATTAGGTTGACTGGATTTTGTTTCTTCTACTCCACAGCAGAGAAACAACAAACTTTGATGACTCCAGTGGAACCTTCGTGAAGAAATTTAGTTCTTTAAGAAATCTGAATTTTTTATAGTGCACATTTTCCCCCCAAGTCTTACCTTTGTGTGACTTAAATAAATAAAATTAAAAATGACAATACAGTCATACGCACATCGTTTGATCGTTTCCTTGCTTTGATATTGCAGAAGAAAAAGATTCATTTTGTCAGTTTGCTCTGATTTCTTAGATTACTGTTTGATTGTTTTTATCACTTAAAATGATTGTGGGCAGTTGTGGCCTACTGGTTAGTGAGTTGGGCTAGTAATCAGAAGGTTGCTGGTTTGGTTCCAGCACTGGGGGGTTGCAACTGAAGTGCCCTGGAGCAATGCACCTAACCCCAAAATTGCTCCCTGGGTACAGTAACGTGCTGCCCACTGCTCCGGGTGTGTGTGTGTTCACTCCTCACCAGTGATGGGTTAAATGCAGGGGTCATATTTCAGGTATGGGTTACCATATTCTGACGAATTGGTCACTTTCAATTCAATCACTTAATCACATCATTGGATTCATGTCATGTTCCAAGATTTTTGTCTTGAACATTCAGACTTTTCATTCTTACAAACGTGCAGACGTTTAAGCTCCTGGATGCATTTCTGAAACAGGCAGTTTTATCAACATTTATTTCCTTGTGTTTACTGTACATTTAGAGTTTAGATTTAGTGTGCTGCATTCATTCTTTTAATACAGTAAGTGGGCAGATTCTGATGCACAATATTGTGCAGCTGTCCGTCTCCTTTTCCTCTGTAATTCAGATTTGAAGGAAGTTAGCTGTACAGCTGCATTTTGCTCCCTACGGGAAACGTGAACAAATAAATCACAGGGAGAATGTAAATGATAAGTTAACCCCGCCCACTGGACTTCTGTGTGGCTAGAATCTATAAAGGGGCGGGTCACTCACATAGCCACGTAGTTTTATGGCCATGTCTGTGTTTATGATGTCACAGCATGCAGCCCCTGCTCTCAGCTGTCAGACTTTAGTCATGAACCATGAAAACAATGAAAAGCATCAATTTCATGGCCAACACATACCAGCAGTGATAAGACTGTTTAGTTTAGCAAAGGCAGAAAGATTCCACATTCCTGCCTCTGTCACACCCCTTTACTGAGTGCACATATCTGAAGTGAGAGAGTTACCACTACATAAGTTTCACGGATATTCCCAGACACAAATTACCAGGCAAAAACAGCGGCTTATTAAAAACAATCACATTTTGTGATTCATAGGGAACACAGTGTGATCCACAGAGAGAAACTGAGAATCTTGGGAATGTTTTCATGTAAATATTACCTCAGAACTTTGGTTCGAGAAACAGTGCTGCTGCTGCAGTTGTAAATATTTCTCCGGGAGGGTTTATTTTTGAAAACAAGTTGCTGTCTTGACTACCAAATAAGCGGTTGCACTTTTTCACCATTATTGCCTGATAAAACTGACATGTTGACAGATTAACAAAAGCTGATCTTTTGTGACCACATGTCACAATAATAAGGTGATGTTGACGCACCATTGAGGGTCACTTGTGAATGTGATTTCTAATTTATAAAATTGTTTGAAATGTCAATGTAAATGTGATAACCTGTGTTGACCTTTGTGTGGTTATTTATTAGTGTGGTTTTACTTGCCTTACTGAAGGTACACAGCCATACACACCACTGAGGTTCCTGAGGTCCAGACCTCAGTATTTCTGGCTCATGGGCGTCATCATCCTCAGATCTTCATTGGAGCATGATAAACCATGTGGCTTTCACTCAAGTATGTTTATAGGTTGTGATTAGCCTATTAAAATATTAAAAATATATATTATTTGCAAGTAGTTCAAATCCATTACTCTTTATTTGTCTTTTTCTCTTTTTGACAAGACACCCTCAAGTGTCTGCACCTTTTGTACTGTAATGTGACCATATTTGGTCTGTGTTCAAAGCGTTAAAGAGACAGTTCACCTATAATTAAAAAAAGGTTTTCTTATCATTTATACTTACGGTACCATTCCAAACCCATGACAGATCACTGTTCGACACAATCTGTTCACCTTCCCCCGATTCACAGTGCTACGTTTATAATAATGATTTATAATTTAAGCTGTCAGGTCTGATATCCAGGGAAATGTGGTGAAGTGAAGAAGTCAAAGAAAAGCATGTGAGGTAACCTGCAAATGTATGTTTCAAACAGAGATGGCGATAGAGAGGCAGAAGTTACAGATTGCAGCTTTAACCGTAAACCTCTTTAAATCTAGTTGAGAAGGACGTCACATAGCTTTATACTTGAATGTATGCTGTTTTAAGGATGTTGAGATATTTTTACACAGGAAAAACAACACAGACGTGTTGATGAACAGTTTTCACAGCACACACAGGAATTCCTCCGGCAGCTGACTGAGACACTGGTGACGGATGGGGAGCAGGAAGGGGTTCATTTTTCAGTCCTCCTCTCTGTTCCACTCCTCCTCCAGCTGGAGAGGAGGGGGAGGGAGAAACAGCCCTGCAGTTACCACAGAGGAAACGGAAGAGAAAAAGCAAAGAAAAGTCATTTCAAAACCCCGGGGCTGAGCTGAAGAGTCACTCTCGGTCTATTTTCCTTTAATCTTCTTCTAAAACTCTTGTCAGTCGCCTCCTGCCTCTCCCGTTTTCTTCTCTTCCTCCTTTTCTCATTGTTGTGGCAAGCAGCCCCCACCCTAAGCGCCAGAAGAAGAACTTTTCAACAAAGAGGAGATGCCCCCTCAGCCGCAGGTGAGGAGAAGTTTCCTGGAATTCCTCAAGAGCTTTGTGGGGATTGTACGGGTGCTCCAGATCCTGTTTGGAGCCGGGCTTTGGGTCACCATCGCAGCCAACAAGTATGAGGGCTCCATTCACTTTGTGCTGTTCGTGGCCGTGTTCTTCTGGCTCCTAACGTTAGCCATCTTCATTCTCACTCTGCTGGACAAACAAGACCTCGTGCCCATCGTAGGAGGAGAACGCTGGTTGTTAAGCAACCTGATACAAGACATTGCAGCCGTCGTGCTGTATCTGTCCGCAATTGGAATGATGATCTACAAAACGACTAAGAACGAATACTGCAACCTGGACGTCTACACACATCACTGCTTGTACAAGGTCTACCTCACCGCCTCGGTCTTCGCTTGCCTCACAGCCAGCGTCTATCTGCTCTCGGCCATCTACGGTTTCTGCAGGAAATGTCGAGGAGAGCAGACCATCATATAGAAGTCCAGCGGGGCGTTATAGAGAGCTGCAGCCCTCACAGGAAGTTCTGTTATCTGAGAGACGATGGACTTTCATCTGGTAGCTTCTGGAGACTTGATAGCATTTTCTTTTCTCTCGAACTCTTGCGTCAGGCTTTGAGGTTTGTTTGTGGCTTTATATACAGTAATTTAAAGAGCTTTGAACCTTCTGCAGTCACGCCCAGAAGTCTGTTATACAATTGTGTTTTTTTTGTACATTGTTGGTGCTTGAGTTCTATACACGTTTAGCCAATGTCAAGTTTTTGAATCGCATAGGCCTCCCCGACAACTCCGAGAGAAGTTTGTTGCTTTGTTTAAAACAACATATCACATTTGTAGCATTTTTATTTTATGTTTACTTTTTGATATGACATCGACATAAAGCAGTGCCTGTAAAATCATACCTTTGTGTCTTACACAGCACACACGTGTGTGTGTGTGTGTGTGTTATTGGCTGTTAGACATTTCAAGATGAATGACATCACGTCAGATGTGTCCTTGTAAAACACTTGATCAGCTTCAGACGAGATATTAATACAAATATTTCACGGTTTATTTGACAGTCACATTCAAGAACCAATTGTAACACGTAGCTATTAGCAAACAGTCAATAAAAAAGGAGAAAGAGCGCATTTCATTTTGTTTGCATTTGTTTTACTTCCTGAAGAAACAAACACAATAAAATTGCTCTTCTTTTATGACATCCTGCAGTCAGGAAGTCATTACACTAAATGGCACTGCGTGACTGTGCCGACTGCTGTGTGGGTGTGAGTGTATTTATAACGAACAGGCCAAAGTTTATGTGTCGTCAAAGGACTAATGTCTCTCATATAGTGTCCTCATGAAAACATGAATGTATATCATTGAGCATCAACATCAGTCACAAGGAAACAAAATGAAAAAGGAATAAAATGAATGGACAGCGCAGGAACTGTTTCAGTGCTGCTTAAAAAACGTCCCAGGGTGCAACTTTTGTTGAGAAGATTCCTGCGATGTGCAGATCTAGTCAAAAAAGCGTAAATGTAAGATTGAACGTTTCGTTTAACTGTTTTGTTCGTCACTACAACAAATCCCACAATCCCTAGTTGTTATTTTATAGTGTTTATGACTGTTATTTTAAAACATGAAAATAGTTAACGAATGAGCATGTTGTCCAAAACTAAAGCTAAAGTTACTTACAGTCACTTACAGTTTTACTTATAGTTCATTGCTGAACTAACATTGATTCAACTCTCTCTGCTCTCTCTCTCTCCCTTTACCTCAGAATGTCTCTCTCAGTGCTGTAACGGCCTCTTTCATAACCGTGCAGAACAGTATGTTCACACTCTCTGGAGAAAGGTCGTTAAATAGCATAATTTTCTCCATGCTGGCCGAGGGGTATTTACACAAACTACTGAACTAAAAAGACATTTCCTGCCATTGAGCTCAGCTGTCTGATACAGAACAGCAAGCCTCTCTCTCTCTCTCTCTCTCTCTGTTCTCACTCACTAGGATCACCCACGCTCTCTCTCTCTCTCTCACTTGTCTAACATAGCTTTAAACTTGCAGTTTTAACTGATTGTTGGTTACTGTAGCCATAAACCTGCCGAGAGATTGTCTGACCGGCACTAAAAAGTGCCCAACCACAGTTTGTTTTGTGTTGTTTAGGGATGGGTTTATCTAAAATACAGTAATTAATGTAACAAGAAAACACAGTTTCTGTACGGTTAGCCACAGGCCGTCATGTGCGTAGACTTCATCAGAATTTCTAGGGCACTTGGGCAGAAATGTGACAGACTTTTGTTAAAAACATCTTCCACCATTTTTTGAGTTCTACAGAAGTGTGTGTTTCTCCCTGCGCAGAAACAAGAATTGGACATGATTAAATATGTGTGTTCGATTGAGCCAATAAAGCCGATTAGTCATAAATTCTGCAGAGAATGTATCTAGGAGAGACGTTTACTTTCAGTTCTGGCTGTTTATGGCAATAAACCAACAAATGCATGTACGATGAATCACATATGAGCAGATTAAAAGTTCAACAGATAATCATTCAACAGGACGCATGCATTGCGTCGCTCCAGATGCGGGAAGCACATAGAATTCCCCCGGGGTTATCGAGTGGGGTAAAAGCTTTCCGATGTAAACGTGTTAACAGAAACACATGGATATCGTTAAGCGATGAAAAACATGTAACACGTTACACAGGCCAAGATGTAAAAAACAAAAGCCCTTGGCTTTACAACTTAACTGTCAAACAAACCTGTACACAGATTCTTTCCCATTCCTGAAAAAAGGATCGATTAATCCTTCTCATTCACATCTTCCAAGTCTCTTCCGATGTTTGTAAGCTGTTGGCTTCGTGCTCCATGACTGATTAAATCTTATTCTGCACATGTGGACTGTTAACCACACACTCCTCACAGAGTGCTGAGACACACATTCCTCAGTGTGAAGTTCCTCACATGAGGGAGAAAACACTGTAAAACACAGAATAAACACACTGGGGCTGTTTCATCTCACAGGAAAGAAATCTTTCTCTGAACTGGCTTCCCAGCGAACAGGGAATGTTTTCAGAGCACTGGCTAGCGTTCTCTCAAAGTTCTCTCAAAGTTCTTGCAATAATGTTGGTAGAACAGTTTTTTAACGTCGTATATATCAAAATGTTAGTGCGATGTTTTAAAGCATGATAAAAAATATTTTTAATACTGTTCTAATAACCAAGTAAAAATGTTAATACAACATCTAAAAATCTGGATATTTCAAACATTCATGGAACGTTTGAAATTAACACCTTAAATTGAAAATGTTAGGGAAACGTCCTTACAACCTAAAATTGTTGTGCTGGTTTAATGCCGAACATCACACAGAGAAACAGGTCTCATCTGGTTCAGGTCTTTTGTATGTGCTTTGTTAAATATAGAGCTATTTAACTAAAGGTAAAAGTCTTCTTTCTCCTGTCAAATACAAATACATCCGGTGGAGTGATTTATAACTATATCATAAAAGAGCTCAATAAGATTTTCACGCTCTGGTGAAAGAGAAAGTTATCAGTCATTAACCGCTTAACCACATTAACCACTGACCAGTCTTCTCTTCACACAAAGTCACCACGTTCCTTTAGTTCCTTTAGTTCCTTTAGTTCCTTTAGTTCCTTTAGTTCCTTTAGTTATTTTTTGAACTCGTTTTTAAAAAAACTGGGCTCATTTTTATTCAAACATGGTCCTGTGTAGAAATCAAGATGTCTAAAAAATGGTTTACTGAGTCTGGTGTGAAACAACGAAGTCCAGATCTGAACCCCACTGAGGAGCGAGTGGATGAACGCCAACTGCGAGCCAGACACCCGTCGTGCCATATCAGTGCATGACCTCACTGATGCTTGTGTGTCTGAATGAAGCATCCCGTCCAGTGGAAAACCTTTCCAGAAGAGTGGAAGTGATTATAGCTGAAAAGAGAAGGATTATTGCTTTTAGCCATGATTTTGAAATTAAACATTTAACATTCTCCCGTTCAACATGTGCTCTTGTATCTTTACTGGTAGAGCATTGAGTAAACAGTGCAAAGGTTGCGGGTTCGATTCACATGGAACACGCGAACTGATTAAATATACAGCTTGAATGTACTGCAAGTTGCTTTGGATAAAAGCGTCTGCCAAATGCATAAATGTGAATGTAGGACATGAGAGCACGTGAACATGAGATCAAGTGCAGATATTGGGCTGTAGGGTCTGCCTCGCTATTCCTGAAGGCGTCAAAAAAGGGGTTTAGCTACAAGCTTCTCTCACAACACAGTGAGAAAAGCATTTTTTTATGAAATTCACTATGCATAATCATAAAAAAGTGTTACTGTACAGCAAAGCTGGAAGCATCAAATATATTATATGGTGTACCATTAATATTTGTTTGCATTAGAATTACTGTAGTAGCCAAATGCATTAGTGTTAAGAGAATTTCTACATAATTTTGGCTATTTCCTCACAACATATGACATAAGAGTGAGTCAATGTTTTTTTCGGCTCTGTACCTTTAACTGGTTTTATGTCTGATCTTGACCACACATTCCACCAGCATGCCATGCTGTTCATGTCTTGTTATATCACGTCTTGTTTGAGTGAATCACCTTTTCACCATCTTGATCTCCCTGTACCCTTTGGAGACAGATTCCCAGTATGGGCAACAGGAAATGATGTCACATCCTGTGTTGGAGGCCTTTGAATGGGTGCTGTGTTCAGGCAGCGTGTGGCAGAGGGCAGTGCAGCCTGCGGGATATGCGAGGGCTATTTATAGAGATCTGGAAATACCACGACTTCCCTTTTGCTGCCAGCTCATAGCAGATGGCAGAAATGTGCTATTTACTCCACAAAGACTTCGCTAATTGTAATTTGGGTTGTACAGTACGACAAATATGTTTGATGGGACGAGTCGAAATTGCTACTCGTGTTTACCAATATTTCAGCTAGCTTGTCCCTTTTTTACACCTCTTGGCTCTTTGTACCATTGTGCCAAACAAAACCAAATCAGTCTAGTTGAAAAGAAAGGGGTTTGTGCTAGTGCTTGTGTATAGTACGCTTCGGCTTTTTAAAGTATACACTATTTGTACCACGTAAATGCATGAGCACTATGACAGCTTCCCACGCTATAGACTCTCTGGTAATTAGTGTAAACAATTTCAGACGCCCACTGAGTACAAAATACATGAGGTCAGAAAAAAATTAGACTAGGAAATAAAAACAGTTTTTGGGCGTTAGAAGGAAACAAGCATTCATGACTTTGGCATGCTTGTTGTGGAAAAGTTTTCGAGTCGAACAAGACTGCTTTGTTCAGAGGGCAGCGAGATATACTGTCACACTCACAGAGTAACTGCATATAAATGATGGAAAGTTTTCCCAGTTTACTGGGAAGAAGGTCAATGGGCAAGTTGTGGTACAAATGACTTCTGTAAATTAAGTTTTGAGCTGCCGAATTATCATTTTAAATGTTTAAAATATCGTTGTTATTGAAACAGCGTTTTCAGTTTTTAAAAGTCACTTTTTCCTCATTTTATATTACTCATGGTATATACTGCAAACTCTGCACCAGATGAACGCGCGTCATACTCATCTGGCAACTAAGAATAACGTTTTCGAGAACATTATGGTTTAAAGAACATTTTTCATACGTTCTTTCTCAAAGTTCTAAAATGTTTCGTGTTTTCTAGACTCAAGGAACAGAATGAGACATGATGTCATCATGTACCTAGTTATTATAAGCCTTAAACTAGAAAATCAAAAGCATAAATTAAGAAAATTACAGCTGTATTTCACATAATGATATGTCAGGTCATTCAGAATAGCGCTTTTGTTTTTTTACCACAAAACAAACACAAATTAGCTTTGCTCCTTTTCACTTTGCTGCTGTTTAATGCGTTTATGTTATTTATAGATTTATGTTTTAGAATCTGTTAATCCATAACTGATGTCTGTTATTGGCTGTTCTACACACCTGTGATCAAATACTCATTTTCGGTCACGGTTTGGCCTCAGGTGATCGCCTCTCTGGCGACATCTATCGGCCTGCATTAAACACACATCCAACGGGAAAGTTATATCGCTAAATATAACGTGTTGTCGATTTAACGTCATTGTCGCCATATTTGGGAACTTTTTTATGCGCTGTGGATGAATTTTATTTCCAAAATATGGATTTTGTCGCTTCTTAAATCGATAATTTTACATGAAAATATAACTCTTCGAATATAGCTTAAAAATGGACATGAATGAAAACGTTAAGTGAACAGGCGATATATAAATATTCTGTGTTTTGGGCTCAAAGTCCTAATGTTTATTGTTTGGTTAAGCTTTATTTTACGCGTGCTCGATGCGGTATTCAATTTACCGGAGTTTATTTACGTTCGTGGCCCGTTCATTTGAAAACACAGTTATGATTTACATTTTGATTATGCACGGATTTCTAACCAGAAATGCACACAAAATTGTTTTCTTTTTCTTGACTGGTTTTAATGGAAGCATACAGTTATAGCATATATTGTAAACACGGGTTTGAACACCCGTGTTATGTTGACGGTAGTTAATATTTATCACTTCATATTTTTAATTGTTTCAAAGGTTAATACGTGAGGATTGCTTTTCCTGATACTACATCATTATTAAGGGTATAGACACTCCTTGAAGCGGTAGCAATAGGAATATGCAAGTATCATATGACGTCACTAGAATAAGACGAGAGACTGTCATGTCTCGTTTCTCCGCTAGGTGTCAGAATTGTCTCGTTAATTTTCCAGCTGTCATTGACACACACACACACACACACACACACACTGTCAAAGCGCAAAGATCAACCACTGGCAATATTCAGTTTGATGGATGTAGTATTTGTAGGTTCATGAGCTTTGTGGGTTTTCATGAGCGGATTATAAAAATTACATATTTGGCTCGTCTCTGTGGACGTCCGTGAGCTTTAAAAGATTAGCTCTGTCACACAATGATGATTTTATGAAGTTCAATATTTCTTCAAGTGGTTAAAGCATTTACAAAGAATTTTACTGCACTACTGCAGTAAAGATAAGGGAAGAGAGTTTATTGCTTGTTCTCTTTAGAATATTAATGAGGCAGAAAGCATTAATACAGAAAAACACTAAACATTAATAGGATTTAAGAACACACTAATAAAAAACAGCCAACATTGGTTATATTGTATTGTATTACAAATGCTGATCCACGTAAACAGCAGAGAATAGCTTAATTAAACGACTCAGTGTTCAGAAACCATTGTGCCTGAGGTGATAAACAGCTTCTGATAGGCTATAGCCACAACTGAACCCCTCGAACATCAACAAACAAACAGTTCCACTTTATACAGCTGTAAAGGGGCTGTGAGATATCTTCCACCTCTTTGCCTCATAGACTTACTGGGACCATGTTAAACTTTTCCTTTTTTATGATTTGTTTGTTTATTGGACAGATTTATAGGTTATCGTTAAAAGTGCTTGACAGGTTGCAAACATAAAATGCCAATTAAATGTTTTGAATCGCAGCGTTTTCAACACATTTTATGGTCTTTGGAATCACTTCCTCGTCTTAAAATTCAAATTCGTCTGAATGCCGTCAAAGTTTGTTGAATTTTCAGAACTCGGTTTTGTGGAGAGATTTGAGACCGGGGACTCTTTTAAGAGACTCGACAGCAAATATTAGCCATAAACAGCTGGTAAAAATAAAAGATGTATTTACTTTTAGACCATATTTGTTGTTCACTGTTTACTGTGAGGAGCATTTTGAACTCTAGGAAGATAACCGAGAGACCTCCACATACGGGCCTTTATTTCTGCCCTCAGGTCACTGATAATTCATAAGCCGTGTGCCTGTGTGCCAGAATGATGGCAGATAGTTGCTAACACAAAATACACTGTCTGGTAACACTAACAAGCTCGGCCAATACATTCATTACACCATGTCTCCACGTATTTATGCAGGCTTGATCTTTGTTACTATGGTAATTCAGAAAGGCACAAAGAGATTGAGGTCAGAGGAAATTTTGCAGCACAGTGTGTATGAAGCAAACGCAGCGGGACTCGAGGAGAGTTCTGCATGCATTCTCTCATGCAGAGCTGGGATTTGAACCCGTGCATCTGTTTTCACCAGCCTGCTGATTCAGGCCCAGGTGAAGTCTTAAAGTCTTTCTAATATAAAGTGTTTTGTGATTAATGTGCGACCCTCATTAGGGACAGTGTGATCGGATCACAAGTTTACCCAGAGCAGCAACGGTGTGAATTTTATAGCGACTGGCAGCAGTTGTATTTTGTTGCAGTTGTAGTTGTATGTATTGAGGGTTATTTTGCACAAGCCAAACATGTTTTGGCATCTGGGCTGTCCGGGTCAAATGTATTATTAAAGCTGCAATCCGTAACTTTTGCTTCTCTATCGCCATCTCTGTTTGAAACATAAACGTGCGGGTTACTTGACATACTTTTCTTTACATATGTTGAAGTCAAATGAAGCCAGACTGACATTTCTGGGGAAATTGGACCTGACAGCTCAAATTATGAATCATTATTATAATCTTACCGCTGGGAATTGGGGTAATGAGACCGTTTTAAACATTGATCTGTTATGTACTTGCGCAATAACTGATTTTTGTTCATTTTCAACCCAAAAAATATGACAGAACAAAAAAAACAGGACAGAATTTTTGCATCGCTAGTGACAACAGTCTTTCATTGGTTAAACAAACAGGAAGCACCGCCTCAAATTCACGCTATTGGTGGAGTCAAAGTTGCTAAGAGTTTGCATTGTGGAAGTAAATCAAGCTAAATCAAGCTAGTTTATTTAAAGTATTTTAAACTCGTGCCACTAATGTACATCAATTTTCTGTCAAATAATGATTCCGAATGAATGGTAAATACTTCAGCCGTCTGTTGCTGTGGTTACTTCAGACGAATGCGATTTGTTTGTGAATGTCTGTTCAGTGCAGGGTAAAAATATGTGCCCTGATCAACTTCTTTTGTCACATGAAATGAATACATATGCCCCAATAATTCACATCGTGGGCTTGAAGAGACTCACAACTTTTCTCTCTAAGCTCTAGTGTAGAAAGTTCCTTAACCGTGTGCTACTCCAGTTCAGAAACACTCGCTCTTTTTTCTCCTTTAATGGCTCGTTTATCGCCGGACCCTTCACGACTCTCTGCTCCAGGTTGCATGACATCTCATTTGCTTCCTGCTGTGGACACAGTGTCAGGCTAATGGAAATCCTGTGAGGTAACAGGGGAAGAGATTAGTGGCAAATTTGCTCCCTTTGTCACGCGGTAATTTTGCTCAGTTGTACAAAGGTTCATTGATCGAGGTCAGTAAATTCTGCTGCCGTAGATTACAGAGAAATAACCTCGTCTGAGCTGCTCGCGCTCAGAGCTCGCAGATCTCCTGATCATCCAGACGAGACATTCAGATCATCAGCAGATGTTAATAATCGCATCACAGCTCTTTTAATGAGCAGCCATTTAAAGGTCAAAGGTGACCAGGTTGTGTTGTGTGATCAACTGTATTATTGCTTTGGGTTTATGATATATCACAGAGTCTGTTTGTGGTCATAATGATTCATTTCATCTATTTGTAGTATGTATGTATATATTTGTACATGTGTTTTCCCTTCTCTCTCTCCCTCTTGCTCTCTCTCTGTCTCGCTCTCATTCCTCTATCTCCCTCAATCTCTCTCTCTCCCAGTCTCTCTTTCTCTCCGTCTTGCTCTCATTCCTCTATCCTTCTCCCTCTCTCTTTCCTGCCCTCTCTCTTCCTTTGTCTCTTCCTCTCTTTCTCCATCCATCCATCCATCCATCCATCCATCTCCATCAAGCTCCATCACCATCATCATTGAAAGTTTGTCTAAACAAATGTTGCTTTTGTAACTTTTACAACGGTTCATATTTTCATGATATGTTATTGTGTGTCTCGCTCTGCATCTGTTGAACTACCTGAGCTGGTTTTTGCGCAAGATGTCAGTGATGTAATGATGTTATGATTAACACTGTAATTATGCTACAATGTTAATTACATAAATAAACCACAGACCTGAAATTAAACTAATGATTGATTACAGTTATCCCGCGTTACCACATTCTCATAATTAGCGCTCGGGTACTTTGTCTGCATAAGAGCTTTCCACGGTCAAGGCGCGTGTAGAAAATACAAGGGAAACACAAGCTTGATGGAGCAGGAACGCTCACCGCATCTGCTATTTTATGCAAATAAGATCACTAGGTGTATTTCTGCCGCCCGGCTTATGAACACATTTCCCAGTAATTACACATTAAACGCATGAACTGTTGACCTCAGAGCAATATATTATACACTCATTCTCTGAACATGCACACATACTGTATGTGTTTAATGCACACTCAGATCTGGAGAGCTCATGGATCTGTGTTCTGGCTGGAGGCATCATTCTTCTGATGAGGGGTCATGAGACACAAGCAGACTGTTGTTCAGCAGTTCATCAGACAGCCAATCAACGATAGACGAACGTGTAGAAAATTAAATTGACCAATAGGGAGCAATTTACATGATCAGATTACAAAAATGTTTCTCTGCACTGAGTGTTAGAAACATTTGGCTGGTTTGGTTCGAGATGGAGCTACAAAGAGAAATATGCACATGTAACAACAATATCGGCTTCAGATTTCTGCCCTAAAACATTCTGGATTGCCTTCTGAGCTAACAGGGAATGTTTTTAGAATGTTGGCTAACGTTCTCTCAGAGTTCCCTCAAAGTTCATGCAGAAACAGAAAGAATGTTTTTAGGCTATATATCACATATGTCAAAAACATTATTTTAAGGTGTTAGTGGAACACTCTAAAAACGTTACAGAATTACAAAATGTTTGAATAATGTTTGTATAACCAAGCAATAATATTGCGTATCCAGAAGCTGGATGTTTTCAACAATCCTAGATTGTTCAAAAATGACATTATGTTTTTCTAACTTAACGGAAACGTTATGTAAATGTTCTTACAAGCTAAAATAGTTAGCTGGGGTGACAGCACCACATGACCACAAAGAACAGCCTTTGTGCTCTCTCTCCACTTTCATCCTGAGTCACACAAAGCTGTGATGTAAAAATACAAGCAAACAAAGTTGTTTGCTGCTGAGGAGCTGTTTTGCATGCAGAGTAAGATAACAGAACTGTGTCAAATGTGTGGCTAATATCTGCCATTGAGCCAGCAAGACGATAAACAATCAATCTGAATAATTAACACGCACAGGATTTCTAGACACGGCTGTGCTTTTAAAACACAGACATTTTATCAGTCTGCCTGTGCTCAGATAATCGATAAATGGAAATAAAAACTCAAAATACAGCTCCATTTGAAAAAATCTGAACCAAATCAGGGCATAAGTATACAGGGCATGCACAGCTTGATGTTTCTGAACAGGATCAAAGTTCACGCAGAACTAGAAATTTTAACGGGAAGTTTAACAGGAAGACTGATAAAAAGAAAGTCAAATAAATGGAAAAATAAAAGATTGCTCGGGGCGTTTGATTTACTGCAACTAAAGTGAACCTGATTTGCTAACGGTCTGCTGTCGGTTCGAGGCTGAAGAACGATTTTATGAGATTAAACTCTTCTGAGGAGAGACCTGACAAATTAGACATTGTGCTTCTGGGCAGACTGTGATGATGGTTCACTCAAAAATGAAACTTTTTCCATCACTTACACTCATGGCATTCCAAACCTGTATAGCTTTTTCCTGTGGATCACAAAAAGAAATATTTTGAGAAATGTCTCAGTGGTTTTGTGTCCATACAATGGAAGTCAATGGGTGCCACTGTTGTGTGGTTATTGGCGTACTTTAAAATATCTTCTTTTGAGTTCCTCAAAAGCAAAAAAGTCATACAGGTTGACATGAGGGTACGGAAATGATAGAATAATTTTAATTGTTGGGTGAACTGTCTCTTTAATTATTCTGCTTTTGGTAACTGAATAGTATTTTGTATATAATGGACCTACAATGTTAGAACAGGGATACTTGACAAGTGTTCAAGTGAATCTCTGCTGGGATTGGAACACTCGGTTGACCCCACGGAAAACAATATATTTAAAGGGAAGCCGTTAGCCATGCAGTTAGGGGACGCACTAACCACAAAGACTGCATTTAATAGTTACTGATCAATTATTGATTTAATCACCTTGAACAAAATTGTTTTGTTTGGCCGGTGTATATATGATAGTTTTAATAATGTAAAAAACATAGGTTACACCAACTGTGACACTGCATAAAGAATGAGAAGCAAAGACAGAGCGAAAAAGAAATAAAAATAAATCATTGAAGATGTTTTCTCAATGGAGAGCAGTCAAAACACAAGATTTCTTCCTTCCGATTATGTCTCTGTACCTGCCTGACGGTGGAAAAACAGGAAGACACATCAAAAGGTCTCTGTCTGTCTCTGAATTCTGTACACAACAACATTCACTGCTGGGTGTGCGAAATGTCTCATCTCTACATGAAAGGAAACCAAGCAAACTGGTTTATTATATCTCCTGCTTTCAAAACAATGCACTGTTTGGAGCGCGATATATAACACACTATTAATTGTCATATTCTGTTCTTAACTCCAGAACTCGACGGAGGTGATCTGCAACTTTCTGCTTATGTTCAGACATCTAACGACCGACATTAACAATGTTCTGCAAGGCAAAAATGAAACGTCTTTGAAGGATCTTCAAGCGTGAGGTTTTTTTCTGGTTGTTCTGATTATTTTTACCTACTTGTGTGTTAGAGGAAAATAGCATCAATGTTGAAATCAAATAGTAGAATTTTGGAATCTAGATTTTCTGAAAGTGCTGCTTAGTCTGATGACATCTGCAAATGATGTATCTGTGATCTACTTGTTCCTGGATGTTTACATAGCATTTGCGGTTGAAACATGCATGTGCGGTTACGTTTGGACACGTAACCGCACATGCATGTTTCGAAGTGTCACTCATGTTTGTAGAACAGAAATAATGGGGTACAAGTTTAACATTTAGGATTCCGTTTCATCTGATCTTTAATTCTATATATGAGCAATAATAAAACCGGCACCATTTATAATGAGGGACAAAAATGCCCTTTAACTGTCATCCTTTCCCTACGGCGCACCGCAGCAGTTATCAAATTACCATTTTTGGATTGCGGCTATTCATAAATCACATAATCACACACAGCCAGTATGCTTAAAACAACAAACTGGACCTGCGAGAAATACAAACAGCACACATGAAAGTGGCAGAACCATCTGTAGAATCATGGCGATGCCCCACGAAACGCCTGCTGCCAGAAAAACGCGTCTGCGCTCTGAGCCCCCTGTGCCTGCCAGGAGACGGGATTTATTTTTCCAGGCCCATCCGCTCTGCCGATTTAATTCGATTTCACCCAAAAAAATCGGAGCTTTGTCTTTGTAATCACACAACATAATGTTACAGTTTAATATCATTTAGGCCATTTGAATTGCCTTTTACAAAAGATCTCATTTAGATACAGCTGAATCTTCCCTGTGCTCACACATACAGCAAAGCTCTACGACCCTTTATTATAAAGAGACTCATTATTCTAGCACTGAAGATTAATAGTTCTGTTTGTAATTTACGTTTTTTCCCCAAACAGGATTATTATTTTATATTATATGTGTATGTACTCATTCAGTATGAAGTCTAACAATCCTATTAAAGGTAGGGTCGGCAATTTAAAGGTAACGGTAGAGGCTAGCAATAGCAAGCTAGCTTTGAAAGCATAAGATCCCGCCCTCCCTGCGGAACGCTCTCCAAAGCCACGCCCCCTCCAGCACACTAACACATTCATATTTTGACAGGCAAGTAGAACATTCAATCATGGCACTCAGACCGAATGCAATGATCGGATAAACTTTTTATAGCCCTGTGCCTTCATCGAATATATATAAACATACAAATATACTAACAAATATACGTAAACTTTTCACTCAGTGAGTGCTATCAGCATGTGAAGAGACTTTCAACTAACATAACAAAAAAAATCGCCTAGCCTGCGTTTAATATGGATTTTCTCCTCCTTTCTCACTGTGATATTTTGCCCAGTGAAACCTAAGCCAAAATCCATCATCAGTGTTTCAGATGTACATTTATATACATGCTGCTTTGCCCTTTGAAAAGGTTCAGGCTGAAAGTAGAGACTATTAATAATGTGGAGGGTAAAGGGAGCAGTTGTTTTTGGCCTCTATATATCTTGTCTCGGGTCAGACTGGAGTCAGCACTGCCCACACCCTCTGAGCACCCGGTCTGACTGCTGCTGGCACACTGCTGAGAAACTTCAGCACAGTCGAGCTTTAATTGGAGATAACTGTGCACAACACATCCTTGTTTTGAACCGCGAGATTCCTCGATATTGCTGACAATCCAAGACTGTCTTTCAGGAAACAACATGATTAATTAAAGCTGCAATCTGTAACTTTTTTTGGCTAAATATAAGCAATATAAGCCTCCTTACCTTACTCCTGTTCACAATGGAAATTTATAATAATTTGAGCTAATAATTCAATTGACTTCATAAAGAAAAGTATGTAACCTTATCTGCAATTGTATGTTTCAAACAGAGATGGCGCTAGAGAGGCAAAAGTTACAGGTCGCAGCTTTGAGTTATGAAGCTTTTTAATGAATGTTTGTATTTTTTTGCATAAATCAATGAGTTATTAGTGTGGCTTTAACGCTGGTAGTGATTGTGTTTAGAGTGTCTGTGATACTGCTTGTATAAAAACAGCAATATGAAGGGAATCATTCAGCATTGGTTGTATGTTTACTCACCCGCACCTGTTATGTTTTAAAATCTTGCTGTTTCTATATCTATGGAATTATTAATTTGAAAAAAATAAGTGATGAGAGGATAATTATATCCATCCAGCTTCACAAACAGAATCTGTCATGGTGATACAAGCTACAAGAGTCTTGATACAAGAGTCTCTTTGTTTACATAAACACACAACACCATCCAAGCTGTCACGGAATGTTCTCAGAACGTTGGCTAGCATTCTCTCAAAGTTCTCTCAAAGTTACCAAAAAAGTTCTTACAGTATTGTTACTGTATTATTGTATTACTGTTACTGTACTGTATTTTTAAAAAACGTTTTAATATGATATATCAAAAACATTATTCTTAGGTTGTTAGTGGAACAACAACCTAAGCTTGAACAACATTCCTGTAACCATGCAAAAATGTTAATGTAATGTTTCAATAACTTGACGTTTTGTGCGTTCATAGAACATTCAAAATAACATTGTAAGAATGTTTCCATTAAGTTACAAAAACATTAACAAACTAAAACTGTTAGCTGAGATAGAAGGTGAGGGAGATGAAGGCACTTCACACGAGCTTCACTTCTTGCGTGTATCTATGCAGCAGATCTGAACATGTGAGCAAGATTTGAGCACAAGGCCGATGTACAGATCTAACTCTGCATACAGAAAGGCAGCCGTGACATCACAAAATGAATCACCCTCATGATTCCTTTCACACTTTGACACCTGAGGGAGAATATTACATTGTAATTCATGCTTGTGTTATCAGTTTAAATCTCACACACAGATCTGTGAATCTCACAGAAAGTGTATCTTGCGTCTCATTTCATCATAATTCTTTACAGTTTATTTTTAAACAGGAAATTTCATACTGGCTGAAACTAATGAGCAAATTTTTCGCTAAACCCATAGTTGTGTAATTTGTTTACAGTAGTCCACCAAAAGCTTAATTCTTACTGTTAAATGATCAGAATCTTACATGCTTTTTATGTGATTGTAGCAGTTGACATGAAAACATGCTCCTCATCTGTGGTTTCACTCGCTTCCGCAGCTAACAAGTTTAGGTTGTAAGAACGTTTCCCTGATGGTTCTAGGAACGTTCAAAACAGTTGTTGTATTAACTTTATTGCTTGATTATAAGCATGTTTAAGAAACTCTTTAAATTCTGCAACGTTTTTAAAATGTTCAGGTCACAGACTGAGCTTGTTTTGTCTGTTTTGTTTCTCATGGCCTCGTTCTAGCTTTCATTTTGATCTTTTGACAGGTATAGGAAGGATACAGTGCTTCCTGCCACCTGCGTTTGAAGTGGATTTCAGCACCACCAGTAAATGACATTTAACAACGTGAGAGTGCCCTGAAGAGTCATGAGGTCTCAAGAGCTGAAGAGGGTGTGAAACCGACTGCATCTGCTGAATCAAACACCTCCATCTGCACAGAACTGCATCTGCGAAGGTTTGCCTGATTACAGTATGAAGATTGAAACCGGAATATCATAATTACTTCCCTGTTAAGCTGAACTGTTAAGCTGTTCGTGTGTTTGGATAAAGAATTAATTGATGAACGGAACTGCGAATATTTAACAGTTGGGGCACGTTTTGAATCGGACATATTGTATCTTATATTGAGAAATTCTGTTGCCTCTTTCTGTGATAAATGAGCTGTATTACACTCTCAGTGAGGTTTATACTGTGATATCTCTTGTTTCTTGGTTTTTACAGCCAACTCTAAAATTACATACTGTTTGTGACAACCCAGCTCACAATTTTAGGTGATAATAATGTTTTCCTAATGTTTTCAAATATTGTGTTAAATTCTTTGGCTATAGGAACGTTATTCAAACATTTGTTTGACTCTAACAGCTTTCCAATGTTCCAAATGTTTTCAAATGTGACTCATACATAACGTTTTTGATATATGATATGGGAAGTTCTACTAACGTCACTGCAAAAATGTTCTTTGATAACTTTGAGAGAACATTTGCCATTCGGAGCATGTCCCCTGTTAGCAGGCAAATTACTTCGTGTCTATAACTTTTCAGACTGTAATCAAGCAGGACTGTGATAAAAATGACTCACACTGTATCTGTGTGTGACTGCTGTGAAGTCAGTGTTGCTGATTTGATTATGACTGTTGAAAACAGTCTGCTGCGATAGTTTCAGACTCGCCACTAACTGCAGCGGTGAAAATAATGCGGACGGAGAGCTACGTTTAGTCCTGCGGTTCGCTTAGCTTAACATTTCACATCCAATGTGACAAAGTGATTCTGCAGTGTGGATTTGAGTCGGCTCTCCCACTTCAAAACAATCAGCGTGACCCTTCCGCAGGTCAAACACTTCTGCCTGTCTCTGTCACCAAACTAATTCATTGGATTTGACAATTCCCTCACAGTAAACCCCTCCGTTGGGAATTTTCACTCAGGCTATGGGAGCTGGATTCAAAATATGGTTAAAAGGTTTGACTGAGGCCACCAAATTTACAGAAATGAAATGAATTTCCTGGCACTGGTTGTTTTTTGGTACTGTATATTTATTAGTATGTTGGAATGGATGTCAAACCATTCCAACATATTAAGAACTGGGTTCTTATCAAGAACTGATAATCAATTATCAAGAACTAGGGGTTTTGCACAGGGTTTGCACAGCTTTTTACATTTTTTACATTTAACAAGTGTGAAAAGTACCTTTGATGAGATCATAAATGTAATAATCTTGATGGTTTTAGTCATTTTTTAGATGCTGGTTATTTAGCAGATCTTTAAAATGTAAAACATCCATGGTTTGAACCTCATACCTTGGGGTTGCCAGCCTGCAGCATTAACCACTACCCCCCCCCCAACCACTTAACAGATGTTGTAAATGCTTCAACATAAGCACAATAGAGTTTTCGACTTCAACTCTATCTAACTAACGCATGAGAATTCCAGCAACTGCTTCAGCAGTTCATGCTATCGTACTGTTTCAATCTGGGTGAAGGGGTTTTCATTTATTAAATATACCATCTGCCGAGCAACAGGGAAGTCTTTGGATGTTTTATGAATCGGTCTCTGGGACCTTTTGAAGAAAAGGATGAGAGAGAGATGCGGAAGACAGAAGAAAGTTTCGTCAACACGGTTGTCAGATGCTGGGTCTCCAACATAAAGCTGCACATCTGTTCTGTTCGCCTTTTCTCGGCCGAGATGTTATGAAATTGTAATTATCCAGATCACTGAAGGTTTGAATTCAGAAGCGTCGGGCCCGATAACGTTCCAGCGAGAATTATTCTAAGTCCTGTGAGAAGGTTACTGTTTTTCTGTGGTACGGTAGTTTAGCGTTCAAAACATTCTGATTAGAAGAAAACCTCAGTGTAGCGTCTGTTATCCTCCACCGGTGAAACGTCGCGCCTGTGCTGCGTTCATCTCGATTCTGTTACTCTTCACCGAGCGTTTACGGTTAAAAATAAAACGTAAATGTATCTTTCTAAATGAGATCTGGAGGACATGTATAATGTCATGCATCACTCAAACATGTGATTACATCCTTAGATTGAGAACGGCTGAACTGAGGTGAGAAAGTCACCATAGCAACGGTGTGGTGGTGCACAGATAAAAGTCACTACATCCAAACTTCCCTTATGGAAATACTCTGTATGAAGTCAACCGAGGAATCATTTCAAATGACATCAGACTCCTCATACATTTAAAAATCAATATGAAGCTTTCTCTGAAGGCGTCCATCATCGGGTGTCTGATATTGCCACCCTTGTCAACAAGAATGCTCAGCTTCATCATTTTTACTTAAAATAGTTTTGCTATTGAAAGCAACAGCTAGCACGAACTCCTCCCTTACTGCTGGTCATGACCCAGTTTTCAATCTGCCTAGTAACATGTGCATAGCAGGGGCTCTAAAAAGCAGACACGATTTTGACCCCTTGTTTACCTCACAAATCTGACCCCAGCCACACAGTGTGCTCGCCTGCACCGGCCGTCAGACACACGGCCAGTGTAT